>LQNS02278176.1:2177392-2187478 GCA_001587735.2 Parhyale hawaiensis | reverse complement strand
GTCAGATCAAGAAAATGCGCGCTGAGTCTCCAGCTCAGGATAGAAAAATCTGATAACGCCTTACTCAAGGTGATCTGTAACGGGCCTGGTTACAAACTATCTAACATGTATAGCCGATGGCAGCGCATACTATTTCCGAGCAGGGGCCAAACAATGGGCCGCAATGCAGTGTAGTTTGTAATGATAGTATTACCTGGTCTTAGTATCTGATGTAACTTTAGTATTAAGCTGTCTCCTGTGTACCATTCCATATGTGTACCTAATAAAGCATATTATTATTATTATTATTATTATAACAGTCTCTGCCTACGGTAGTATGGTGAGCCACCACCTTGTTCCGCTTGATTGAAAGATTTTTTTTTCTTTCTAGCAGTGTGTGTGTACGGCACCGGAACATTCACAGTTTTTTTTTTGCTGGAGACCGTAATAAGAAACTAAGCGATTGTACTCTGTAGACCTTCTGCTGATAACCAAGCAAGACTCGAGTCGAAATAATTTTGCCCGCTGTTCAGCGCGCGACGGTAGAGGCACACAGGTCAAAGTTACATATATAATGTTGTGTAGCTAAGACAACTCTGTTAGTGTTTAATTACCACTCTCTAAAGGAAAATATGTGTAAGACTTGCGTTTCAAACATATATGTCACCTATTTTTACATCTATAGAACATTATAACTGCTAAATTTATCTATCCTGGTACTTTTCCTGACATTTCTAGCACCATCATATTTCGAGCCGCACTTGGCTAAAGGGGGGGGGGGCACGTGCCCCATGTGCCCCCCCCCCGTGCCTACGCCAGTGGCGTTTTGTACATCTGATATAAGATATTCCGAAACTTCCCAGATAAAACTAGTTACAGTAGTTGAAGTGAGATCTTGAGAACAAGCGATTGGATGAGAAGTAGGCGTGATGACTGATCTAACAACTGGTCAATTCTGGGAAGAAATAAGAACTCACCGTTCACGGTTCTGAATAATTTTGAAGTGTGGGAAGTGAATCAGTAAATCAACCCGACGCGTGACGCGTTCATTACGTATTTAACAAATTCAAGTAGCGACACCGCAACCAATCGTGCGTCATTCCTAAAGTCCCGGCTACACCGTGCCGCCGCCACACCAGAGAGACAAGCGACGTGCAACGCGGCAAATTTGTTGCACGGCAAAATGTAACGGAGGGTACAGCCCACAGTACCTTTACTGTACTGTGGTACAGCCACAAACAACTCTAGCCCTATCCGTTACCAATCTTTTTCGGCCGCTTGAGAGTCAAGACGGTACAAATTTCTACCGCCCACTAAAAATGCTTACAACTTTATCAATATTAGAGTTTTTCCTCATAGTCTCAAAAAACATTTATTCGACTGTTCTTTCGCCGATTTGATTGAAAAACTAATTTCTCAGAGTAGATTTAAAGTTAATTAAATTCGAATATAAGAAAATATCTCTGGACAGTAGAGGGTGAATATTCCGGCAGCACATCTGCCGCAAATTTCATACTTTCACAAGCTGAACTTGTAAATCGCGTCTTTTTTTATTTCTAGCCTTGTTGCTGTCATTTAGTGATAATTTTGGAAGTATTTTTGTAAAAAAAAGAAAATCTGAGTTATCACAATGATCATGATCATCGTGATCACTGAAAAGCACAAGAACGGTCAACGATTTTGTAAACAAACCAGAGACGTCATGTGAATTTTCAAAATATATATTTTTATCGTATTTTTACAGGAAATAGTAGAGAATGGATTTCTTATGAGCCTTTATTTATTTTGAAGCCAATTCATAACTGAACTAGCAGTATTTAAAGCATTTTGTGCATATACAGGCATAAAACTAAGGAAATTACAATTCTGAAAGTCAAGCAATCATCATAACATTATTCAATTTATCCCTAACTATAAGAAAACATCACCACCTTGCATTTCAAATTTTGAATTTTTTCTTGTCCAACGGCTGGAATCACTCTTTGATCACGCATGAATAGCCTGCGGAGAAACTGCGATCAATTCTCACCACTGATCACGGTTGATTGCTATCAGAAGCAGGTCAAAATGCGGTCACAAAAATGCGCGAATCATGCGCAATCAAGGAGAATCATCCGCAAGGTGGTCACAAAACGACGCCTAAAAACGCCTTTATTGTGATCATCGCGCGATGATTGCGCTTGATCCGTGCGTGTCTGTGACCACTTCTTGACGTAATTTTGGTAGCATTCAACCGTGATCAGTGATGAAATTGATTGCACCGTGATTTTTCCCACGGGTTGATCACGCGGGATCAAAGAGTGATTCAAGCCGTCAGGCAAGCAAAAATAAAAAATTTGACATGCAAGTTTGTGCCGTTTATTTTGTATATAGGAATAAATTGAATAATGTTTTTATGATTGTTTGTAATACGCCTGTGCATGTTCAAACCGCGTCAAGTTCTGCTAGTTCACTTATACATTGACCTCAAAATAAATAATTCCTATGAAATCCATCCCCATCATCTTTCATGTAAATACGATATAATTTTTTTTTAAAACAAACATGGCGTCTCTGGTTTGTTTACACAATCATTTACCGTTCGTGTGTTTCAGTGCTCACGTCCGTCATGATCACGGTGATTCTGATCACAAATGTGGCCATAAAAAGACGCCCTTAATCGACGATAAACGCCCGTGTAAGTGATTAGTACGTCAGTAGCAATCGAAATCAGTGCGACTGGAATGAATTGAGTAGGTAAGCACCGAACGCTTCAGCAACTTCTTCTAGCCGAATTACATTAACCGTCGTGATATAGGCAGTGTGCCACTGAAATGATTTAGTAAAATCTCTACTGCTACCGAATTACGTTTTACACTTATTCCAATGAGCGCTCATCGCAATCGTACTTACTGCAGACAGACTTGCTCTGTTACGACCAAGTTCAGGCGTGTCTTTCAACATAACCCTTAATCAGCGTAATCACTGATTCAATCAGCAGTTTATACTGCAGTTAGCGCTTTTTCGTGCCATGCTCCAATATTCGTTTTAGTAAGCAAGAGTTGTTATTTAAGCATAAATGTGTGGGAATTTTTCATTCTTATATAATTTTAGTGGTTATTTCAAAGATTACGTATTTCATTGGCCTTTATCGCAACAACACTTTATAGGTTACGGTTCGCTGAACCTAGGAATGAGAGAGCGTAACATAATATAGTTACGTAGTTTTCAAGAAAAAAGTAAGGTGCAATAATAAAAATTTATCATCTTGCATACAGTGGATACATCTAACAAGGCTTTCTTTTACCTTAATTCTAGAATTTTGAATATCTGGTAGTGTGAAAAGTAGGAAAAGTAGTCGTTGGTGAGAGCCATGGCAGTTCGAGAACCTCGCCGTACTTCACCTCGCCTATTGGAGCCGGAGTGCTCCACGCAGTGTAAATCCGTTGCTCATTAGTACGTCCGAGTCACGAATCCAGGCCTCCACGGGAGCGATGTAGAAACGCAGTCACTTCACCACCGAGAGGTGATGAAGGAAGGAAAGTTACCAAGCTGAAACGTAGGTGTAAGATTACGCATTCTGCTTCCTGGTTCAGCTTTGCGTCTGATACGAGTCCATTGCCCAAAATAGAAAACCTCTGTATAAAGTTTGGTTATTTCCGAATTTACAAATGAATATGCAGTGAAAGCATGTAATTATCTTGCGATCATACATTTCCTCTGGTTATCAGATAAAATTAGAACAGCCAGCTGTATTGGTTCACCATAGCATCTTAGATTCTCGTACTATACCTAAAACTTGGTGGGGTCTGCTTTCTCTATAAAATAGTTATGGCCCTAGTCATCCACTGGCGGCTTTTCTTCCGGACCCATTTGCTCGGGTGAGGTATACTCGGCGTATTGGTGCTCTTCATGAGTTTGCCTTGAAACCGGTACGAAGCCGTACAAGCCACTATTCTCGTTCATGTTTTCCATCATATGTAGAAGTTTGAGATGGTCTTGATGACTCCGCTTTTGCTGGTGCGGGCATTGGCAGCTTTAAGCAATCTGTAAACAGAGCTATTTTTCTGGAATCTCTGATCTTTTCTTTCTTTTTTCACTTGCTGGGCTGGTTGTGTGTTTTCTTTTTTTTTTTTTTTTGTTTGATCTTATGGAGTTTCCTCCGTTCTCACGTCACAACTCTAGTGCATCTCAATAATAATACTGTACCACATAAGTTAGATGTAGTACAGAAACACTTAGCATAGAAGTACTTAAAGTTTTTTGAGAATGTATAGAAAAATTTTGGTCAACATATCGAGCTGTTTACAGCACCTGCTATTCCTGTCACACACGCTCGCTGAAGAAACTGTCGCAAACGCGTAAAATTTTTTGCGCACCACCATTGGTAAAAAAATTACAACTCCGTTCATCTAAATGGCATTTTCATGGCTGCAGACTTAACACCATGGCAAAAATAAATCTAATACTTTTTTCATACCCCCTTCTCTGCATAGATTTTAAATACCCTTGTGCCTTCCCCCAGTGACAAAAGGGCATCAGACTATAGACGCTTTTCCGACTGTGACGTCAACATTCAGTCTTGCAATTTGAGTCGTCGCGTGTCAGGGTGTTGTCTTCCGCACTTCGTCTCTTTTAATTGTTTGTATGTAGAATTTAGCTTTGTGCATCGTAAGTGCGTAAATAAGATGATTTTATGTTCGTATGATTATGGGCAAAAGTAAAAATAGAAAAGGGCGACCAAAAAGTCAGCCAAATTTGGATTCTGGAATTCAAGATGAGGTTTGGGCATTAGAGGTTCTTGTTTACCTGTCCGTATTGTGCTCGTTTCATCTCTTCCCACTTTACTTGTTCGTTGGGATTGTATTATAATTTTCTAGTTTGTTTCTTTGGCGCATGAGTGCGAGTAGCATCTAAGTTAGTAAACCTTACTCCATGTTTGTTCTTTTGCTTAGTTAGGTTATGGCCTGTTGTTTTCTCATTACGAGGGCTGTAACTAACTAGCCGCTTACTTTGTGATGAGCCAAAAGTTTTGTCTAACTAGCCTAGTAAGTGTATGTGAATGTTCATTTTTGTGTTTTAGCTTCTGTTAAATTTGCCATTCCTAGATTTTATTAGTTATTGGATATCTTGTTGATGTTTTAATTTGTTTAATAATTCATTGTACCTCATGTTCTGCCTTACAGTTGGAATTTAAAATTTTTCATAAATTTAAGCTTCTGGATAGCCTATCTGTGAGTTTTTCATTAAAGTTAGAGTTTGCAAAATTGCAGTGAGTCTAACAACTCTGTGTGTCTAGTTAGCAGCCTTCTGGTGGAATTTCCAAGTTTTAAGTTCTGTAAGTTAAATAGGTAGGCCTACTTATTATTTGCACATTATTATTTTACCATACCATTTTATATCATTAAGGTTTAGCCCCAATGGGGATGCACTTATCACAAGATATTTTTGTATTTTTAGTTGTGGTGTTACTTTAAGTGGAAACTATCAATGCCGAGGAAATGTGCTGAGGTCTAGTAACTAGTGCAAGTATGATATTTGCTCAAAAGTATACAGATTGTCTCAAAGTCAGGGTAAGAAAATACACACTGAGTCTCCAGCTTAGGATAGAAAAATCTGATAACGCCTTACTCATGGTGATCCATAACGGGCCTGGCTTCAAACTAGCTAACATGTGTAGCCGATGGCAGTGCATACTATTTCCAAGCAGGGGCAAACAATGGGCCACAATGCAGTGTAGTTTGTAATGATACTGCATTTCTGAGGGCTGCAAACTACTCGCCAAGATCTTGGCGAGAAGTGCCACACTATGAAATGAGGTTCCACAGGTCGCGGCGCCCACCGGCCACCCGGATTTCCGAGGGCGGCAAACTACTCGCCAAGATCTTGGCAAGAAGTGCCACACTATGAAATGAGGTTCCACAGGTCGCGGCACTCATAGGCGCCCACCCGCATTTCCGAGAGCGGCAAACTACTCGCCAAGAGCTTGGCGAGAAGTGCCACACTATGAAATGAGGTAATGATAGTATTACCTGATCTTAGTATCTAATGTAATTTTAGTATTAAGCTGTCTCCTGTGTACCATTCCCTATGTGTACCTAATAAAGCATATTATTATTATGCTTAGTTATGTAACGTAAAGGTTAGCATCAAAGAGCGAGCCAGGAAAAAGTGAGAACGGCACAAAAAACTAGAAATAAATAAAAGGGGGATTCACACGATAGTCAAATGAATGAGTGCAAGTTTCGACGAGCGAAGCAACGTCAGAAAGCCTGCAAACTCATGCATTTGCACAGAATTTTATAGAATGTATCGTACAGTTTTTATTGCAGACATTTGCTTGTTGACTGAGTAATCATTGACTCCTAAGTTCGCGGTCATTTGACAACCAGATGAATCGATCCTTCAAGAGACCAGGGCGGCAAAAACATCCACGCGTAGACCCGAGTTTTCTAAGTATTTAACTATCGTGAAGTCATCTTAACGATTTCCTGTACGCAATTAGTGTGATGAAAAAAAATTATTTTTCCTTCTGGTCCTGTAATACACACTGCCTTTGATTACAGATGAATGGCGATCTGTACTGAACGCATTTATTTAGTTTGATGCGTGTATGTGCGTACCAGAATCGACACAGAGTGCTGCGGAGATTGATTCATGGAATATATAAGCAATAGATAGCTAATGTATTTTGGTTTGTGCTATATCTGGCACGCGGTGCAAGAAAGTGTTGGAGCAAGAAAGGATAAACAGTGGCAAACGAATTGCAGATGTCCCGATAAACCAAAATGATGCTAAAGTAACCTAATCTGGAAAATTTAAAACAATGTTAACTTAAGTTACTATAACTCTTTAGGTAAGCCACGAATTACCTTTCAATAATCATATAATCGGACCCGCCACACACGATGTTGTGAGCCTACCGGTAATTATTGCAGACCCAGTACCGGACTCGCCATATAGTGCAATCATTCAACTACATTGTAGTTCCTCCATATTTTGTCAGCAATTAGATAAACCTTTGGTACGTCCAAAATAAAAAACATAGCCTTTGCATATGCTCTTGCTGGTTTCTGATTACATCTCTGGGTACAGGACAATCCTGACAGTTGCTGACGCTTGGCCATATTTTCACCAGCTGATTCTCAGTCTTCCTCCTCTCCTAACAATTTCCTGGGCAGTATTTTTGTTAAATATTATCTTATAGGCTAGTGTAACTTGCTGAATAAAAATGAATACTCTCAATCACTTAATCGTTATTATCTACTGCAACTTCACCCCTTCTTTTTTCTTTTTTTTTCGTCTTCCATTTTTTCTCCTCTTGTTTCCCCAGTCCTCTACATCCTACTAACATAATGGCATTAGCTCATAGGAGGCCGGGCCGTAAGTTCTGGTGTCTCTTTTGGAATGGGCCTCTTTGTTCGTCTACTGCCGCCTATCTAATCCAATCTGCTCTTTGTACTTTCGTTAGAGAAAGTGACCTCGTCCACTGAATTTAAATTTACATAATTTTTCTAAAAGTTTCGGTAATGTCGACCCTTTTTGGCCCATAGCAAATAGCAATACCCCAAAACATGGCTGATACATCGGGTACCGATACCGGTACACCTCTATTTAATTGTATGAAGGAGTCAGAGTCGCAAATTCTTTAAGACCTGGAGTCAGAGTCTGAAAAAGTGGAAGGCTAGGAATCAAAACCGGACTTCAAGGAACATTGGACTCCGTAACCTTGGTCTGTATGGTGAAGAAACATCTGGGGTGAGAGATTCCCTACTTGAAAGCTGCCTCTCCTCAGAGTGTCTAGGAATCGGCCTCTGGGTTTGTGTGTTGCCAGGAGCTGAAGTCTAGGTAAAAAAAAAAATTATGAACATTGCAGTAAATCGCAGCCGATGGGCTGCTTTCATTGGTATGATCTATTGCAGTAGATCAGTTGAGGTGCCCCTAGATGTTACATTTGTTAGGTATACGATTTTAAAATCGTTGAGCAAAGCTTCTTTTGAAGAACAGAGTGGTTCTGTTTTGTGGCTGTGTTGCGAAGACGGATAAGAACAGAGTGATTAAAAGTTGAATATAACGAACTATGGCGGAGAGGTCCGGAGTTGTGGAGGGTGCTGCTCCCAGCGTTTGGCGTCACCTAAAAGGACTTCATATGCTACCATATCCTTCATTAGGCGGAGATCTTCCTTTCTTTGCTCATTTTACTTCCGTGCTTTTTCTTGCTCCTGCATACATAGTGTTTTTCTGCTTTTCCTTCTTTTATAGACTGTTCCCATGCGTTGCGCCCCATGCATGCATTCCCGTTTTTCGTGATACACACACGTGTTTTCCCATTTCTTATCTTGAAAAGCTGTTTTAGTGGTTAGGGAGACTGAAACTACGTGTATCCTTATATAATAAAACGCTTCGTGTATTTATTTCGCGTCCGATAGCCGGAAAATAGGCCAGGTTGCAGATTTTGTAATAAGATTAGATTAGATAGGCGGCAGTAGACGAACCAATAGGCCCATTCCCAAAGAGACACCGGAACATACGCCCCGGCACTCTATGAGCTATTGCCATTATGTTAGTAGGATATAGAGGACAGGAGAAAAGAAAGAGAGAAAAAAAGGGGGGGGGGTGAAGAGTCCATGCCCAAGAGACGATCTTAAGTAACTTCTTCATAGAGATCGATGTTCAGGTTGCAGAAGATTGCGAAAGTTTGTTGTTTTCCCTCTATCTGAATGCACTTCTTGCTTGAAACTCTTCTTCAAATCATAACAATATATATGCAGCTTCTGTAGACCGATTCTATAACTTTTTTCTCACAGGTCACAACGTATAAATTCGGCAGATGATCAACATAGCACTCACGACGGGCAGAAGAAAATTATTTCGCGGGCAGTAGACAACAATTTCTTCTGAGAGAGCAGATTTTGCTTCAGAGGCAGAAATTTAAGCACTCAATGAAACATATAGGCCTAGTTAGGCCTAAGTATGGAAGACAGGATTATGGATGCGATGCGCTGACATTTCATATGAGCTGACTGGAGGGGCATTCAAGTTTAGTGCATTGTTTTACTTGAGATTTTACATTGGAAGACGCACGTTTAATTAAGAAAGAGGATAGTGAACGTAAAAGAAGAACGAGACTACCACAGTCTCAAGAAAGGAAGAGAGAAAAAGCGTTTATGCGGCACAGTGACAAGAAAGACTTGAAGCAGAAAGGTTACGGAAGGAAATAAGAGTTGCTAAAAAGCGTGAGCGGGATAATGTTGAAACAGCAAATTAGAGAGTAAAGCAAACATACCGGTAGTCTATCGATTATTGCGTGAATTTTTTCACGCACGGGACTACTAGTGTAAGAAATAACATTGTAATAATGCAATAGTCATAAATTTTGAATGCTCATCGGTGAGGGCGAACAATTGGTACACATCTGTCAGACTCTCGTATCTACCTTTAAGGTACAATACCTAAAGAGTACCGTGTTGCCTTGACTTGGTCCAAGTAACTGGTAGGTACCTACCTTGCCCATTACTGCCTGCGTTCTCCTCGCCAGTTGTTGAGGTTTTCAGCACTAAACGCCAAACTAAATTCACGCTTCATGGTTTTTTCCTAGTAGATGTAGCCACGTGAGGTTCAATTACCTATCGATTAATGCCGTGTGTGTGCTACAGCAAGTTCTGAGCGTGCATGGCCCGTGTACTGTACTGACGATCGATCTGTGACGTGCGTTGCCATGATCTCCATCTGGAGCGTGCGTTATTCACTCCGTGTTGACTTCGTCTCTTAATTGCGAGGTACGTGGATGGGATTCCACTGTTCAAGCACAATCGAGGAATGAACCAAGCTTCGTATGCGAGCAAACGCTGAAACACATTGCACCTTCAGCGCTAACGTTATTCATCATTTTCCGACTTGGGGGAAATGGTCATTGGACAATGACTGGTTTTCGACATCCGGTAAGTTCGCTGACCGTGCTGTGAGTGCGTTTTTACCAGTATCATATGCTGTGGAAAGAACGGGTCTTTTCGGTTTGAGTGCCTATCGAATTTTAATGTTTTTTTTATTCCAAAGTATGTATTTTGATGTGGAAAACCCAAAAATGATAACCATTTTGTGGAGAAATTATTTATTAACACTTAAATT
>LQNS02278176.1:2114420-2153905 GCA_001587735.2 Parhyale hawaiensis | reverse complement strand
TGCTTTCTTATTCTTCTTACTGATAAGTGGTTTAGTGGCAGGACTGCGTGCCTTTAACCCACATGCATTGAGGCGACGAGAAACTGTATAGCGAGACACTTCTATGTTGTTCTTGACCTTCAGCTTTCTGGAAATTTCCGCTGCAGTTTCGAAAGGATCCTTTTGGGCATAGCGATTCATAATCCTATCAACTCGTACGGTGGTTTTTCGAGGGCGACCTGCAGACACCGGTGATTCCAGATGTTTCTTTTCATCATAGAGCTTCAGAGCACGAGAAACAACGCTCTTGGATCGGTTTACCTCTCTTGATATGGCCGAAAGAGTCATTCCTGAGGACCTGAGCGTAACAATTTCTTCTCGCAGCTCAGGAGTAACTTGCACGTGAGGTGCCATGTTTCTAGAATGGTGTAATCGTAAGAGTAGCAGACTAGCAGTTCTAGAAGTCATGTACACGAAATTGAATGTTGCCAGATGACCGGGGTAAATGTGAGAATGTTTTTGAGACGATCGTTCTCTTATTTTTCACTGTTCAATTTTTGTTATTGTTTGTTAGATTACTCTAATGTATTAAATATTGTTATGTTTGTTCTGATATTTTGTAGAAATATGTTAAATACATTCCTTAGGCCCCATCAAAAGATTCATTAACCTACTCTGCATGGTTAAACTTTATTTTCGAATAATGAAAATCGTTCTCTTATTTTACCAGCTAGTGTATATTCAGTGACGAGTGCCTGGTCCACTCTTATTTAGTGATGTGCAGTGCCGTGCCACTAGCTGTGAGTTTCCTGGACTCGAATTCTTGTTTCTCGTAACTCAAAAACTCAATGATAGTAAATAGCTATACCGTATTGATAAAATTTACTTACGTCTACAACTCTTGTAAAAAATTTGTTTGAAATCTATGAAATTTGAATAGCATCGGTGTTCATCGTGATAAAAAAAAATCTATTAGCTTGTTGCAAATGAAGTGGATATATCTTCATAAATGGTTATGGATGTATTTTTCGGCTCGAGTAACTGGCTTCATCATAGTAGTCTGTGTCTTAAGACCTTATGCCATTTTTTTTTTGTTTGTTTGTTTTCATGGCGTATCATGCAAACTAAAATTCAGCAGTTAATAACTTATCTTAGAATAACGTTATGAGCCGAAACACCACCACCAAAGGAATACAGTAGCGCATTTTATTTCTCATTCTCGCTTCTCTCCCCTTGGGGCACTGGCCTATGGGGAACAGCGCACCCAGGGGGTTTGTGTAGGTTACCTGAGCTATTAGCTAGGCCCACTGGGCTTCCCTCCTGATTTCGTACCTCTACTGATTTTACTTTCATCTGATCTTCCTCTTCTTTCCCGACTTGCTGTTCCCATGCGCTTTGGTCCACCTTCGTGCACGGGTTCCACATTTCTTTCGACATACTACATGTCCCTTCCTTTTCCTCTCTTGAATCACCGTAGTTGTATCTAGAGAGGCGTGAACATCCATTATGTATAATAATAATTCTCGCTTCTCTGTTTTTTGCTTTTGTTACTTTAGTCTTTCTTATTTTTATCTTGAATTCTCCGTTGTCTTTTCTTTTTGTCTGTGGTGACATAATCAATTACACACAGCTCACTGTTGGTCCCTGCTTTACCCCCTTCATCTGTCGGGCCGCAGCTATTATACATGAACATTAGTATATTAGGGCACGTCCCCGCTGTAACACAATGGGATGACATTTTGTGCCGGGTAGCCTAATTTAATGGCAGGGGGTCCTTTGTCGAACTTGCGTTCTATTATGTGTACCACTTATTGCGAGCTAAGTTTTCGACCAGGCGAACATGAAATGCGAGGCGGGATGCAACCTTCGCACGTGGGTATTGGGCACACTTTTTATGTGTACAGTATTTCGTGGGCCGCTCTCGCGACAGGTACATACTTGATTGCTCTATTAACTTACTGACCGCTCGGGCTGCGTTACTTGCTTTATTCCTATACCGAATGTGTGTGAAGGACTGCACTGTAGATTTCTGGCACGTGCTTGAGGTGACGCGACATTATTTCTGGGCCCGCTGGTAAAAAGCGTGATGCAGGCGAGTTAGTATTACTCTGTGCTCCTGGTGAATGCGGCATTATCATGGGGAAGGTATAGCATTATTTCTGGGCCCGCTGGTAAAAAGTGTGTAGCTGCAGGAGAGCTGTAGTACTGTCCGTCCCCATCAATCTAGATCAGCACCCACTTTAACAAAACGCCTGGGCAGTTTCTCTAAAGTTCTATACATGTTTTTGGTCTTTGTTACTGCTGCTTTTATTAAGCACAATTCTGAGATCAAAAGCAAAAACAGGATATAACTAAAAGGAAACGTTTCGGCAGTCGTCACTTTTGATTTTACTTGCTTTACAGTTTGTAGTCTATGTATATTTATACCCGCCAGTTTTGAAACTGCTTGAAGTGCTCTTTCACTTAGCACATCAATTGCTCTAGGCCTATGGCTCCGTACAAGAACCACCAGAACATTGAATAACACTTGTCAACGAAAGAGAATCTTGTATAGGCCTATAGCTAATCTGTTTTTCAACTGGTAGATTATAGGATAATTTCGATACTGAATACGAAAATGAAACCTGTTTCTATCGGGCCCGTTTTTTTTTTGCTGCACCGATTATTATAAAGAGTTGACAATATCGATAGTTCCTTTGTCAAGAACTAAAAAAAAAGTGTATTTTCAACAGCTTTACAGTAGTATTCAGGCGTTGATTCCTACGTCGGTTTTCCTCAGTCGGGTGAACTGTCTAAATTATCGCCTGAAGTTTTCTTGTATTCATGTAACTACTTGCAGGAGTATTTTCGCTTTATGTAATTTTAACAGTGGTTAGCTATCGCAACTTATGGGATGTTTAGGTCATGTATCCCACGTTATGACTAACAGGCCAGTGTTTCTTTTCAACTGAATAAAATGGCTTCGGGAAGAAGATCCTTCTGGAATGCCCCCGCTGTACTGCAACATCTATGACGAATACGGTATACGGTAATGTTCATAGCGGGAATCAAGTCATAAGCTTCATAAAGCGTGTTTACTACCGTACGTTAGCATCAACCGCTAATGTACAGATATGTTATCGATTTAGTAAGAAGATCGGATTTTTATAATCTGCTTAGCACAATATCCGGACCGGATATAGAGTAGGTAATTTGTGTTACTTTCATAATCAGTGCATCGAAATTACCCTCAATCAGTTGAAAAAATAACAAGTTATAATAAATTTGTAGACCCGTGTAACATTTGTTACATTTTCGGTTGATAATAAGCACCGTTTATGAATCATGTGACTACATTGCTGTTTTGGACATTATTTTCGACGCAAATGTAACAAACTACAACGAACGTATTCTTTAATAATCTTCTCCCGCCATACATTTATCTGAAAAGAAACATTGACCTGTTACTAGTCGTAAAGTGGGATGTACGACCTCAACGTAACGTGCACTTTGGTAACTATTGGCACTACCGTAAAGTGG
Organism: Parhyale hawaiensis; assembly: GCA_001587735.2. Lineage (NCBI taxonomy): Eukaryota > Metazoa > Arthropoda > Malacostraca > Amphipoda > Hyalidae > Parhyale > Parhyale hawaiensis. The sequence continues at coordinate 2,150,407 of LQNS02278176.1, read as the reverse complement.
GGTTACTTTGTCCGCCTGGGGTAACGTTGTCCAGCTGGTTTTCTCAAATTGTAAAAAGTCGACAAGTGTACGAGTTGTTACAGTGCAGGTATATGAGGTGTACTGCATACATGCTATTTTACGCGTCTGTCCATTTTATGCAAATTGAAAAAGTGCCTGGACAAAGTAACCCCAGGCGGACAAAGTAACCTCACTTTACGGTATCCTATAGCCTAAATCAAACATACATGCACACCTAAATGAAAACGTAAGAACATGTGGCGATAGTTGTGAACGTTGAGCTGATGGGGGGATACTAATGTGATATTTGGAATCAGCGCATCGATATTAGTTTGAATCAATTGAAAGTAGCTACTTGAACAGTGTTATAGTTTTTGTCCAGTGAATTAGCCTAGGTGTCGATTTTGTCACAAAATTGAATTTTTTTATAATCGGCGTAGAACAAAAACCAGACCTCATGCAGAGAAACTGGTGCCGTTTCCGTATTCAGAGCATCAAAATTCTCCTAAAGGAGTTGTAAAAAATCTCACATTTTTTTTATTTATGGCCAGTGTGATGATAGTTCATTTTGATTAATGAATCGGCATGCGGTGCACCTTATGGTGATACCAAGCGGTCTTAGTACTTCGAAGATGGTACCGGTAGGTAGGTACTTTTGTCCTGCTTTATCAAGACCTACAGTAACGCGATTCTCTTTGGCACTCCAATCCATTGTTAAATCCTACGAATGTTGAAATATTCTGGAAATATAAAGTTAAACTAGGAGAATAATGCTAATACATCTAGTAATATATGGCTTAAGCCCCAAACATTAATGTTAATCATACATCTTTTATTCCTAAAGTTTTTAATTCGTAAAAAGTTTAGTAGATATTTTGTAACTATATTTATGTCTTATTTGTGTCGTAAATGGCCCGCCATGCATATGAGGGTTAAAATATAGCGCCTTACATGCGTCGCTATGCAATGCGTGCTGGGCTCTTCCGTACCGAAACTAGGTGTGAACAACATAACAAAATGCTGCGAAGGGCTCTCAGGGCTCATAGGATTAGGTTAGTTTAGGTTCGCCCATCTTATGTTATGGGGCCCGGCGGCACTATCGTCTTTCACGACGATTTTGCGTTCACGTAAGCTTTCCTGCGCGCGCCACCACTAAAATGAACACTACCTAGGCAAACCTAACCTAACCTTACCTAACCTAACCTCCTTACCTAACCTTCTAACCTAACCTAACCCAACCTAACCCAACCTAACCTTATCTAACCCAACCTAACCCAATCTAATTTTTCTAACCTTACTCAATCTAACCTTTCTAACCTTACCTAACCTAACGTTATCTAACATTACCTAACCTATCCTAACCCAATTTAATCAGCGATACAGCTAGCAACACGGCGCACCAACTTGAACGCCGCTCACGCGCCCACTATCTGCTTACACATCTCCGTCGTGCAAGACGATAGCGCGGCCCGGCGACTCCAGGGGGCTCGTGTAGGTTAGGCCTATACCTTAGCCATATAAGCTAGCCCTTCGGGACGTCTGTCTTTCGTGCCCACTTTGCTTCCTTCCTGATTTCATACTCCTACTTGCTCATGCTTTATTCTGTTCTTCCTCTTCTTTCCCGACTTGCTGTTCCCTGCGCCTTGACCCGTGCGTGGGTTCCACGTTTCTCTTGGCATTCTTTATGTCCCTTCTTCCTTCCTCTCTTTGGATCACAGTGTACTCTGTGGGTAGCGAGGCTTAGACTAGGAATATAATAATAACAATAGTACTGCGAAGGGATTTTTTCACCGGAGGGTGTATACGTAAAGTTATCCTTACAGTATCTAGGTATAGACTCTAGCGCAGTGTAGCGAAGCGAAAACGGTGCTACATTGTAGGCTATATAGACGAAAGTATGAGCTTCTCTGTACTGTTTGATAGGTACTGAGGCTAGGACCATTAGTTTAATGTAGCGGTTTCCAGTGAAAAAATAGTGTCGCTCTTTTGGCCCTTGCTTTGCCTCTCTTACCTATTACCTATTTCTTAGAAAATTAGGTATCGTACCTACCTAGCTGTACAATAAGTGTTGTTTAATTAGTATGTTCACTTAGTGAGATAGGCACCCTGCTTTTGTAATGCTGTCTATCTACTCTATATATAGGTAGTCGCTGTTATACGGATATTTTATGCGGATTATTTAGCATCTACATAGTTATGTTATTGTTCGTTGTTAATGCTACCTATTCCCTTGCTGCTTCTTTAGCTGCATGTGCAGTTTGCTTTCGTTGTGAATGTGTGTTTGTTAACTAACAGCCTGGCTAATAGTGTTATATAGTTTTATCTTTGTGTTTTGCTGTGGTAAATATTTTTCTGGAGTTTGGTTTCGTGTTAATATTAATAAATTAATTTCGACCATTGAATTCAGGATAATTTTTATCTCGCTGTTTATTTATGAACGCCATCGCTGTCCGTAAATTCATAGTGTTTGATTTAGATCACCGCGCACCGTATCCTGAGGCTTCCATTATGACTGACTTTATCGTCAATTTTGTGACGTCATTGGCTCGGACTTGACAGTTTTGAACGTTACCGTAGTCTTGCGCTGTCAAAACTGCTGACTGCAGCCATTTAGCAAGCATAGGCACCTACGGTACCTTGTCCTGGGCCTGGAGTCCCAAACGCTTCATAGAGTTAGGGGTATTGTAAATGTGAGCTGTGGGCACGCATGCATGGGCAGTGCGGTCCAAGTTTTATATTTTCCTCTGAAGCTAACAAATTATAGCTTCATCTTCATAATTATAGCTACATCGCTTGGATATCAAGCAGCTGCTGGATTTATATTGATTTTGTTGAGAACAGTATAAAAAAGTGATGAGAGTAGGTAATCTTAGATCAAGGCCTCGTTATCAGTAGCTCTTTAAATTTATGAAACCTTTGAGAGCTTCGAAGCCCAGCGCCGTGATACGCCTGACGCTACCTGCTAACAACGGAACGGTTCCTTAGTAGCTACGAGATATCGCATAGTTTTTCTCAATTGATGTACACTCATAGCTAGCGCATTTGGCGTCATATTAATAGTAGATAATAGCGAACGACTTCAGAGTATCATGGTGCGTATCGAACGCGCCTGTGCGACCTGGCACTAGCTAGGTACAGTACTTACTCGCAATTTGTTGCCGTACCTAATTTGATTTTTGCTATTTTAGAAAACTCATATCCAGTCAGTTTCCGTCAATTGTACAAGTTTTTTTTTTTCGTTTCGTATCTACTTATTTTAATTTTTTGTTCGTCTATAAGGCATTTATTTTAGGTTTCTTGTCCGGTGTTTGTTAGTGACAAATGTTGAGTCAGATTATCAGTCACGATTCCCAAATGGTGATAATTTCATGATAACTTGCTGAGTTTATTCCCAACCTTATTGACTTACCGTAGTCACTGCCAACTGCTTGAAATTGATGAATTTGTCGCTGCCAACCCGAATATTTATGCATGTTACTACTGACAGCTGACAGTACCTATTTACAGTGTGTCACTGGCTCGGGTCTGACATAGATCGTTGTTTTGAGGATGACTCCCTTGTATTAAAAAAAAATGTGTCATTGACTGCTCGCTAATTTTACAGAAAGGCAAAAGCAACTCGCTGGTGGGCGGCGACTCCAAACACGTGACCGGCGGCAGAAAACCAGCAGACAACTACGTCATCAGTATGAGCAACAACGCTGGCGCTGCTCAAAAGCGACACGTCTATCGGCATACCCCCAATGGGGCAGGTACGTGTATTGCTGTATGGGCGTGTGTGTCCCCCCCCCCCTTGTGGGCAGTACACCAGTAGTGAATTAATTATTATTATCGAGGGGATTTCACGACCCAAACTGGATCGGTTGAGCGATGGTTAGCTCTACACTCTGGCGCCGGGTCACATCCCGCGACCTAAGGCTCAGAGCACTTTGCGAATAATGTGCGCTGTTCCAAGCAGAGCGCTCTTCTGGAGGGTTCCTGGGTGGAGATGGCCGCTTTCAGCTCTCGCAGGGCAGTCTTGAGATTCTGGGACATTGCCCCCAGAGCTCCGATGACCACTGGAACGACGTCCACCTTCATCTGCCACAGTCTGGAGTTCGATGGCAAGGTCACGGTAGGTACCTACTTTTCCTTCTTCTCCGCTTCCTTGTCAATGATTCTGGAGTCGAAGGGGATTGAGACGTCGATCAGTTTGGCCGACTTCTCCTGTTTGTCTTTGACGATGATGTCCTGTCGGTTGGCGTGAAGTACTCTATCAGTTTCCATCCGCTTGTCCCAGTGGATTTGCACGGCTTCGTTTTCAACCACGGGCGCGGGTTCGTGCTCGTACCACCTCTCACTGACCGGGAAGTTATGGATCTGCAGAAGGGTGCAGTGGAGGTGTCGAGCCACTTTGTCGTGCCTGCGCTTGTACTCCTTTTGCGCCAGCACTCCGCACTCGCTTATCACGTGGTTGATGGTTTCGTCCGAGCTCCTGCAAATTCCACAGGTAGTAGGGACGTTTCTCCTGTCCATCTTGTTTTGGATATAGCTACCCGGTTCTGAGTGCTTGCTCTTGAGCTGGCAAGATGGTGCCTTCTGTTTCCCGTTTCAGCTCACCCCTTAGCAGCCAGTTCCATGAGTCAAGGACTATTTTGTCCTGAACAGCTTCGAGGTACTGGCCGGACATCTTCATGCTCTTCCACTTGTTAGTCCGATCGAGGCGCCGTCGCTCTTTAAATTGGTCAGCCGATTCGGTCTCTTTCAGCAACTTCGTCTCGATTAAGCAGCGTGCCCACGGGTCGTCGCTCTCTCTGAAGTGGTGGGAGAGAGCTCGTTTTTCCGTTTCGACGCAGTCCTCTACACAGATGAGGCCACGGCTCCCCTCTCTTCTGTTAATGTAAAGTCTGTCTATGCTCGACCTTGGGTGCAGAGCTCGATAGATGTTCATTAGCTTTCGAGTCTTGATGTCCATGTCGGTGCAGTCCTTCTTTGTCCAGTTAATAATGCCAGCAGAGTAACGGACTACGGGGACGGCCCAGGTGTTGATGGCCTTGATGGTGTTGCCCCCATTGAGGTGTGACTTCAGGATGAGCCGGGGTCGGGTGAGGTACTCCTTCCGAATGGAATCTCTCACCGATCTGTGGAGAATGGTGTTATACTCCATGACACTCAGGTACTTGTAATTATTATTATTATATATTTGATTCTTTGGCGGCCAATGCGATCTACGGTGACGATCTCGTCGAAAAGCTGGAACCTCAGCGTTAAGTGGTATCTCGTCGAAAAGCTGGAACCTCAGCTTTAAGTGGTGCGAAGGCTTCAAATAACCCATTGATCTCCTCATACCCTGATAGTAATGGCCTTTGTGTAGCTATTTATTATTTTATTACCTGTTTTTGCCACGCTCAAAGTATATTGCAAAGATCATACTTGAAATAGCACAAGCACCCCTGACTCCACGTCATCGCCTAGTTACCATACACGCACACATTTGGCTACCAAATATTCATCAAATGTGCAGCCAGCAATTTCCAGTCTCTTTATGCTCCTGGTAACTCAATTTACGCGGTTTTTGAAAATGTGCCGCAGACACATGATTTGCATTAACCTGTTGATTCGTGTGCAGCTGTGCCAGTTTGGATAACTGAGTTTCGCAGCTGTGCTGTACGCCACACACCTGACACTGCGCGTTTTGCTAACAGGTGTCTCTTGGACTTGCTGCTTAGTGTGTCGCTGTGTCTGTTGTTGACCGTTTCGTTTTTGGTGCCAGCGTTTGTTTTTCTTTCTGCTCCAATTTCATTTTTCAAAGGTGCTGATATTTCCCTATGATGAAAACATCAACGCCTTACATCGTCGGGAAGACTGAAAATATTTCATCTGAATACCTATTGACTAGAATGAGACGGACAAAGTAGCTAACTGTACTCGTCTTGTTATAGCAAGACGGGAATCTCTGCTGTTAACTGTCACAGTTGGCTTCGATCGGAGACTTGTGTTGTGCAGATCTATCGGTTCTGGTGTTTTAATCGAGTTTCGATCTCAAGAATTTCAACAAATAATGTTTTGCGTATACTGGGTTTTTCCTTTCTAACTCCTGTTTACTTTTCTACAAGGACTAGGTATCTATTTTTAATCGGTAGCTATGATAGCTTCTTCTGAGAGCTGTGGACAGAAGCTGTGTAATGACTTCCCCTTTCGAGCGTTGAGCTGATCGACATATTGTCGCCTCAATCGTTAGTGCTGCGAGCTGCAGGTGCCTGCAGCATGTAAGGCAGATCAGCTTCTCTGTTCATTTTAGATTATAGTATACAGTCACGTTTGCTCTTATTTTAGAAAAAGGTAGAAGTGAAGATGGACTACTTGAAGTGATGTCTGTGCAATTTCAATCAGTATCGTTTAGGCCGTGAAGGTTATTGATTCATCGAGTGAAAAGTGCCAGCGTTTTATTGCTGCATCATTTGCTTCTAAACATTAGCAAGTTTGCTTATCAATATGGCACAAGACTTTTAATATGCTCTACAGTAGTTATGACGAGTTTCTCTCCTGCAATAAGAAGGCCAAGCTCATCACAGTGCGAAGTCGAGTTTGGACGTAAGTTGCCGCTCGTCTGCCAACAATTGAAATAATTTCAGAAAAAGTTTGTCTTCTCTTTAGATGTAAGATTAACCCATTCATGCAATACTCGGTGTAGTATGTGCAACGCAGAGTAGACGGTGCGGTGCAGTTAACAGTGGTACCTATTATTTATAAGGTAAAATATCTGCTAAGACAGCAAAGGTGAGAGCTTTATATCTGCTACGCTTATGGAGTCCCTTTGGTTTTGGTGTCCATTAGCTGCTGCCTCAGTCATCTAAATGTTACCGACATAATGGCAACAGCTCATAAAGGGCCGAGGCGTCAGATCCGGCGACTCTCTGGGGATGGGCCTGTTGGTCAGTCTACGGCCGCCTATCTAATGCAGTACATGAAACACGGCGGCCTTGATTGAAGGCACACTATATGTTATTTGATCTCCTGCACACTGTTATTCCAATGAAGCCTTTAGCTGGACCAGTGTTAATGCGGTTTTGTCGGTGTCCCTGTGCACAACCGATTTTTTTCACCTAAAAATAATCGGAATGATGAACAAAATATAGGTTCAAAATGTATAGGGAAGCTCCCTGGCATAACATGTAGGTACAGCCTTAGCAGCAATACCTAAATCTTTACTAGCACTTGTCTTTGAAGCTTGAGGTGTGATATTAAAAACACGAGTATGGCCAGGTAGCTACTATGTTAAGAGCAGGTAACAGCTTCTGGTGTCAGCTATTGAAAAAATATGGCCTCTATGTGACTTAACTCTGTATATGAGGAGTTGTGCCTCATGGTACCGACAGCAGACTTCTATCATACCGGGTTCGTGGAGTTGGTACCTAGTATTCTACAAGGTTGCGGAGTCTGTAGATTTGGGGGTCCCAGAATTGGAGTCAGATATATACTGGCTAAAACCAGGAGTTGCAGTCGGGGTCGGTGAATTTGGGCAGATTTTGTTGAGGAAAAAGAGTTTGAGTTGGCAGGAGTTGATCGTTTTTGGGGTCCAAGGAGTTGGAAACTGGCAGAACCCAGGAATCTGAGTCCGAGTTGTGCTTGCCCCTCCGACTCCGCAACACTGGTAGGTACCTATCTAAGACAAGTAGCTGGCAGTTGTACATGTGGCAGTACGAGGTTCAGGGTCGTTCAGTATCCTATGGCAGGGCGAAATTTGGAGCAGTGAGGGTACTCACCATGACCAGGTGGTTAGTTCGCCAATAATATTTTATGCTGTACTCGCTTACTTTACTCTAATTATGTAATATATCCTAGTCACGTGGTTGTGCGTTACAGGCAGCAGCAGCGGTGGCGCAGATAACATTAATGGAGGCAGCAGCCCCATGGCGTCATCCTTGCAAGACAGACTGAAGGAGAAGGAGGAGAGACAGACCGTCGTGCTATGGCGGAGACCTCTCACCACACTACACTATTTCCTACTAGAGACGGTGCATCTACTACGCCACTACCTGAGCAGGTAGTCAGCCAGTCTGTTATATGCAGTGTTTTTTTTCTGCTTGGGCTCGTTCACTGTCCTATTTTATTGTTTTTAGCTTTGATATGGATTTAATTTATGTTCTTGTGTCTCCTACATCATTTGTTTCTACTTCCTTGAATTTTTCCCTCATTCTTTACTCGCATTCTTTTGCTGGGTTGGCTGGACAGTGGTTGTGTTTGACTCCTCCCCTCACCCATCTCATCGTCACCGGTCGCTTCATCGCTCCACGGTTTACTTTTCCCATACGGAGCTTCTTCAACGCACAGGCTCCTTTAGTTGGTTCTCTCTTGTGTCGACCTTCTCCGCTATTTTCTAACTCAGCGGTTCCTGAACGGTGTGCCGCGAGAAACAATATGAAATGTGTACCTATATTGTGATACAACATTGCATATTTCGAAACGAAGTGCGCCGAAATAGTTTTCGTAATTGTTTCAATGGTGCGCTCCGAGTATAAAAAGTTAGGGAGCCGCTGCACTTCACTTGGCGGTGACCGCGATAGTCGGTTGTAGCCATTCAGGGAGCAGCTCTCGAGGCTCATTTAAGTTAACCCTTTGCCTCCTGAAATTCAGATAACGTTTTTTTTCACTTTTTTTTGTTAAATTTATGAAAAATAGGTTAGTTAAACACATATTTGGGAAAAAATTTAGTTTTACTTGCAAAAAACAGCATTTTTTGCATCGGCTACTACAGATGCCGTCAGTGTCTTGGGTAATTTACATGATGCATAGCTTTTGTATAGGGAAAAATAGAGAGTGGCATCTGATGATGCCGTCAGGAGGCAAAGGGTTAAACCGCTTCATTTATTTGGTGACCCTGTGCGGTATGAGGGAAACGTTGTTAAGTTTTACTACTGAATTTGGTTTTGATGTTTAGTTTATTGCAAAAATCGTTGAGAGTTTGCACTGTTTATTATTATTATTATTATTATTATTATTATTATTATTATTATTATTATTATTATTATTAGGTCTTTAATCTTGTGTCCTTCAGTTCTCTAACGCCGTTGAGCAGTTCGTGTTTAGAAGGTCGTTGTATAACTTTGAAACGAGCTTTGAGTGACGTAGTAGACACGGATGACGGGATGTGCTGACGCGTGCGAAGTGTTATCTTGAAGATTTTCAGCATAATATAGGCAGAGTGACTGAAGCACTAGCAATACTTTCTAATACTACGGTACTGCCTTCCTACCGTAAAGTAGTTACTACCAGGGTTGCCGAGGTGGAGATGTAATGGCCGGTTCACACGATGTTCTTGTGCCCAACATCCATACTTCATAACGGTATAATACGTTGCTGTGTACAGTTCTACATCAGAAAAGTGCTCAGATTTCTGAGGTATGTTCACTTAAAGTGAACAGCAAAACATTCGCAACTTCATTTGTAACTTAGTAACATTTGCTGAGCCACTTGACGTGATGCCTAACAAACAGGCAAATATGCTGTGAGCTGCAAACGAAGGGCAAAAGAGTATCATGTGATCCAGCCTTAAAGACTCGGAAACAGTTATAGAAGCGGAGCGTCACACGTCTGCCTGTCTTGAAGTCAAAGTCGGCTTTTGTTAAGAATTAGTCAATAAAAATTAGCTTATTCGGTTCAAACGTTGGAAGTCTTAGGAACTGAGGAGTCAAATGGTATCTGCTTTGTGAGTAGGAGCTGGACTTTAGACCACCCGCCTCAGAATTTGTGCTTGGTTCTCGCATCGTCTGCTCATTTCTCGAAGTCAAGTCTCCACCCTGGCTGTGCGGTGCCTGCTTAGGTCCCCCTGTTTGTACCGTGCAGAGTGTGGCATCACAAGAAGACGGTAGCGTGCGCTGTAGCGGTGCTGCTGCTCTATTATGCTGCTAAGGCAACACCGGGGCCTCATCAGCAGGTCAGTGACTACAGTGGCATTGCCCTGACAAAGTACTGGGCCACCCCAGCCGCTGATACCATATATCAGCTCTTGGGACGTCGAAAATTCTGTTACCGTGGCTATTACTGTTTCGTTTATTACCTACATCAAGAAGGATATGCTTCTCTATAGTTTGTTTGTCTCTCTGTCTGCCACTGAGATAACTAGAAAAGTTACAAACGGATCCTTACGAAATTTACAGGGATTGTTAAGTATGCTAGGGGAACAAATGATTACCTTTTAGTTCAGTCGTTTGTTTGTTCGATTTTATGCTTGCCTCTTTTTTTTCTGGTAGCGTCACTTGAAAAGTGATGGACGGATCTAGATGAAATTTTCGGGGATTGCGAGGGCTGTTTCTAGGAGCAAATGCCAAATATATGTGTTGACCTGTTTCTCTGTTTTTACGTTTATCAGTGATATAGCTCCAAAAATTATGAACGGATCATTAAATTTCGAGGAATTGTTAGAAATATTAAAAGGGACAAATAACCAAATTTTGGTGTTGATCGGTTCATCTGTTTGTGTGTTTGACTTGTGTTTCAATGTTCGTCAGAGCATAAGTCAAAAATTTATTTGACGGATCTTCACGAAAATTACGGAAGTTCTTAGTATTGTCGAGAGGCTTAAAGGACCAAATTTTGGTGATTCTAAAGAGGAAATGCTAGTTTCAGGACCAATTTGAATTTTTATTTAACATTGCCTTGCTTGGCGTAGGTAGCTATGCGCTTTCCTAGTGCCCTAGTTAACTATTGTTGTTCGAAACTTTCGTTGCTTGCCGTATTTCCTGTCAGTTTTTATATATCAGGTGCAAGATTATAGGTTTTGAAGACTAATTTATTGAAGCACCCAATGTGTGTTTTTCTTCTTAGACTAGTAATTTGTCAAAATGTTCATATGAGATTTTATTAATCTCCGGTTTTATCTGATAATTTCACGATGAGGTTGACTTTGCAAATGCAGATAACAATGACGCTAGCTATTAGCAATTTTTGTTGCACTACCTCTGTTTTAGCCACTAACCTCTTTGCTTAGTTTTTGAAATACATCTTGGTAGGTATTTAACAAATAACCGTTTTGGTTACAGGTACTATCAAAATTATCAGTGTACTGGGTGTGGTGCGGCTGGTGGCTATGGTTAGGCGTGCTGTCCTCGGTGGGGCTGGGCACAGGCCTCCACACCTTCCTGTTGTACCTGGGCCCACACATCGCCTCCGTCACCATGGCTGCCTATACATGTAATTCCCTCAACTTCCCCGAGCCGCCGTATCCTGATGAGTAAGTATGCGCTTTTCCTTTACCTATTCTAACCTTTTAGGTTATTGCAATAGTTTCTTTGTGCATTATTTTTAGCGCTGTACAATATCTCCCAAAACGTTTTAGCTTGGCGATTTTATGGGCTAACCGAGACTTTCGAAAATTGGATCCAACACGAAAATATAGAAAAGATGTAATAATCGCTGCTATATTAAGCAATTAATCGTAGCTAAGTTTTACAATTTGTCTTCTCTTTTGGCAATTATTTTTTTTGCAGTTTTTTCCGGTTGTTGAGATCGTAGTAGTGGAAGGGAAGCTTTTTATTGTCAAAATCGCCCTCGGGGTATATTCTGGCAAGCCCTTTCCGTGCCACAATCAGGGTTGGCATTGATTAAATCAAATCAATTAAGTCAAATGATTTTTTTAATAAAAAATCATGATTTTTTGATTTATTTGATTTTTTCCTGAAATGGAATATTTTTACACTATCAAATTATCAACTCTTATGAGCATTTATGAAACACAACACAAGTGTTATCTTTCAAGATAGCTATGGTTCCCCTAAATAGAGTTCAATAACCTATATATACCTCTATATAGCTACCTACGTAATTAAAACAAGAGGAAGCACATGCTTAAATTTTCATAATATTTACATACTCTAATGCTCTGATTTAATCTAATCTATTATCTAATGAGCCACTATCTCAGTAGCTACCATTGCCGCAGGGTTGCCATTGATGAAATCAAAATGATTTAATCAACTAATTAAAATGAATTGATTTTTCTACAAAAAATCGTGATTTTTTTGTATAGCTATTTGATTTTTCATGAAATCTAATATTTTTTACTCTATCAAATGATTGACTGTTATAAGCATTCCTGGAACACAACACCATTTTTTTCTCAACTTACTCAAGGTTCCCCTTAATAGAATTCATCAACCTATACCTCCCCATAGCTAGCTACATACGGTAATTAAAACAAGAGAAAGTCTATGCTTGAATTTTTATGGTATTTAAACAATTTAATGCTACTGCTGCTGCAGAAATATTTGTGTGTCATTCGTCATTACCTTCTAGTTTTGTCTTTACAGCTGTACAGTGAAATGCTTTGAATCTCTTGTTAAATTAGGTTTGCTTTTCCTTTGCATTTTCACCCAATCAAACAACTTGAACTTGTTCACCACTCGTGGAAAACTTTGGTTAGACAACGGAAAAAAAAATCATTCACCTACCTGCATGCATATTTTACTGAGTTATCATCTCCAAGCTTAAATATATTTTACCATTACTTTCTCAGGAATTGTATGGCTGATAGCTAATTATTACTCCACCATTTACGACACTAGATTTTGTAGTACCTTACTTGATTTGTTTTTTTTTTTGCAATTGCCTTAGTTAGTGTTTTTTCTCGGTGTGTTGCAAATTTTAAGCAGAACGAAAGCAGGAAAGCACTTGTTTTGAGCAAGTATAATCTTTAGCACACTGTAGAAGAACTATGAAGAATTAATGTATACCTATATCCATTCACATTAAGAAAATTTAAAAAATCAAACAAATGAAAAAATCATTGATTTTTTAATGAATAAAAAAATCATTGATTTTTTAATTTTTTAATTAAAAAAATGAAAAAAATCACCAACTCTGGCCACAATGTATTTGGACCTGACAAACCCAAGGGTCCCAAGTGCCTTCTCCGCAGAGGATCTTGCAGTTTGCCGTAGTTCCTGCTGACGAGGTTTGTTTTGTAAAGTTAGGTAGGCTCTATATATTTCCCCTTCTGTTCCGCCAGGTGGGTCGCCGATCGAGGTGACCGACCTTTTCCGGGGGGATCCTGCCTTCTGCCTTCCCCTCAGGGGGCATAGGATGGGCCGTAGGGTTAGATTAGTTTAGGTTCGTCCATCCTATGCTATGGAGTCAGGCAACCCCAGGGGCCCGTGTAGGTTACCTCAGCCATTAGCTAGGCCTTCGAGACGTTTCTCTTTCGTGCCCACTCGATTTTCATACTCCTACTTGCTCATGCTTTATTCTGTTCTTCCTCTTCTTTCCCAACTTGCTGTTCCCATGCGCGTTGATCCTGTGTTAGAACACCTTCATGCACGGGATTGCCGTTTCTCTTGGCATATTATATGTCCCTTGCTCTTAGCTCTGTGATATCGTTCTGCTCAGAAACAGAAACTATACTTCCTAACTATAACTAACATAACTATAACTCCTGCTTTCGCTCGCGTGGAAGGTCACGGAAGGAACCGTGTGCATGGGCGTTTCTTTCTTCCGTCTTCTTCTATTTTGGGCTTTCGTGTGCCGCGCCTTAGCGAATTCGTTCAGCCGAGCCGTGTGGGGTTAGAGACGCGCGAACTTTATAAATTGGAGGCACAGAACTGACTGTGAGTTCGCAGTCACTCTCGACCTTCCGGCGGAAATGCTGTGACAATATATTTGACTTTTGGCGCGAGGCGGCTTAGAATCGCTGCGCATGCAAACCCTCTTACTAACCTTGAACTTATTGTCAAAATTGCCAGGACTCTGACACCGTCCTGCTGCTATCTTGTTCGCTCTTCAATATCTATTTGTTGTGTTCAAATTGCAATAGCTAGTACAAAAAGTATAATACCATACATGGTAATAGTTACGAAATCTACCTACTAGTTGAACTCGGTCTCCATTGCAGTAATAGGGTTGCAACTGTACTTATACCTACGCACATAGGTCCACATCTCGAGACTAGTTGTAAGGCCCCTTATGTCTGCAGTGCCGCCAATTATGCTAAGTGTTGCCCCGCTGCCGCAGGATTATCTGTCCTGACGAGGTGGAGACTGTGGCCACCACACTCTCCATTTGGACCATCATGAGCAAAGTGCGCCTCGAAGCCTTTATGTGGGGCGCTGGAACTGCCCTGGGTGAGTTATATATGCCATGACTTAATCCTTTGTGTACATACCTACCTCACAATTTTCTAACCTCTTGTTCAGAATTTTCAGAGCTCAATGTTACTGTTGTGGGAGTGTAGGATGGCCCATGGAATTAGGTTTCAGTTCGGCTTGAAGTTTGAATTTCTTATGTTGTAGGGAGTGGCACCGCCAGGGAGACCTCCTAAGTGGCTTCTGCTTCTGTTTGAGTATCGGGTCTTATTGACTTTCCTGTTTGCTATGCTCTTGCCCGTTACTTGTACTCATACTCATTACCTCCACTGCTGCTGTCTCTCTTCATTCCCAGTTTTTACTTGTCGTCATTGGGTTGTTAGTGAATACATGTGTTGGTCTAGGGACGTTCAGCATGTAGCTACCTCTTTTCTTCCTTTCTTTGAATTGCATTCTATGCTATGGATAGGGAGGATTTAAACAGGTGCATGTAGTTAATAAGAAGCTCAATTTTATGGGTCATTCCCTCGAAATCACAGATTTCTTTTCTGCGCCAATAGAGACCCAAATTTGACTTTTGCAGTGATGTCCCCGGCCGTGGTCGCCAGTGAAAGTGTCACAATCGAGAACTGCCAAAATGTCTTTTAACAGCCAACTCTTTGGTGTTTAGATCAATACGTAGATAAACAAGAAGTTATTTATCACTGTTCTCAAGAGTGATCGCCTAGCCTCCATTCCCTTCAAGTTGTTGTATCTCGTCAGTGTTTCAAGTGGTTGAAAAAGATATGAATTTTATCAGTGTAGTTTAATGTTGTAGCAATTTGAAGCTATAAATTATCTTTACGTGTCAGTTGTATTGGCGTAATTTTCTGTAGCCTATGTGCACTGTATATACGACTGGCCGATGGATCACAAACAGCAATGTAGCAGAAACACTTCTGTCCCAACCGTAAGCCTTATGGCAGCAGATGTAACAGAAACACTTCTGTCCCAACCGTAAGCCTTATGGCAGCAGATGTAACAGAAACACTTCTGTCCCAACCGTAAGCCTTATGGCAGCAGATGTATTAGAGCTACTACTGTTGAAGCTGCTGTGTGCTCATTGCGGGTAGAGGAGTTTAATTTTGTGCGTTTTTAGGCTACTGCAGGGGTCCAACCGGGTGTGCGAGATAACCTTCCAGGGGGCGCGAAACTTCGATTAAATGAAGTTGGATAAGTACATAAATTTGTAGTCCAATTTGTGTAAACTTCGTTCTTTATGATAATGATGCGAACCACTAATAGAGGAGGAGATGGCGCATGGGGCAGGAGTGCGGAAAAAGTTTCTAAAGGAAATTTGAGATAGACAAATGAAACCTGTACATGCACAGAGATAATGCAATAAGGAAATTGACGGTTAAACGAATGGAATCAAGCCATAGCCTAATTGTGCAATTGGCAGCCGTTACAAGCAATATGTAGGGCAAGGGTTCCCAACCATGGTTAGCCCGCACTCCCTGGGTGTATGAGATGAGCTTCCAGTGGGTGAGAAATCTTGGATAAAATGAAATTGGACTTTAAATTTGTTCACAAATTTTGCGTTAATTTTCATTCTGTATTATCAGACGAGCTATTTTTATAGGAGGTGCGAGAACATCGTAAAAGTTTTCTAGGGGTGCCAGGCTTAGAAAAGGCTGGGAACCGCTTAAAGGGATTCCAAGGGCTAGTAGCGACTCAACATAAGTGGAAATATAGGATATGTATCTCAGCAGCTGCGGCTGGTTAGGTTGCATCCATCCCATGTTACGGGCAGCAACTACGTAGTGGATGTTTTGTAGGCTCCTTGCGGTTCTGGGGGTTGGTGCCCTACCTGGAATAGAGGCGGTGAAACCTACTAGGGATGTTTCGGCTGGTTCTGACCACGCACTTCATGCTGCCCAAGTAGGAGTTGTGTGGAGAGAGAGAAGGCTGTGCGTAAGAGCTAAACGTGTGTGTGTGCGAGTGGGGGGGGGGGTGCATGCGACGGATCATAGCACTATATAGATTAGTTTAGTTGATCCATTTAGTGCTATGGGAAATCGCGCCAGTTGGAAGTCTTTTTTTCTTTGATATAGGTAAAGCTAAATGATTTTAAAATAGAGCTATAACTCGTAGAGGGCCCCAGCATTAACCCCGGCTACTCTAGGAGAAAGAGTTTGCTTCGCTCCCATTTGAGTAACACTTGCGCTAAGAGGAACTCCTCTGCTCCTTTGATCGCTAATCAACGCACATAATAAACTTTCAGTTCTAAGGATTAGAGCAGTGCAAGGACGACTTACTTGGTCACTGATGCTTGCTGTAACACGTTCTGAAGCTGCTTTCATGCTCGCTGCCTTGCCTTCTTCTGAATACTACGAACTGTTCCTTCAGGAATATATATTGCTCTTGCTATCTCCATAACTTTCTTTCCTTCGTCATATATTTTTAGCATTTCTAGCTTAGACTTCAAGTTTATTGTTCGATACAGTTTTTCTCTCTTTAACCTGAGACTGTTTCTCCTTCGTAGGTACTTGGAGAAGAAGGAAATGTTAGTAATATTGATTACGTGCCACATCAGCCGGTCAAGTGTTGTTTACATTAGAATTATTGGTCCAATATAGACGTTTCTACGTAAACTGGAAGTCAGTCATGAAATAACAGCTTACTTGACCTAAACGATAGTGTAAACTACCACCCGCGTGAAGTGACCTGTGAACTAGCTCGTTTTACTGTACATGAAAAAAAGTGATACTAGAGAAGCACTTTGACAGCGCATACCTACGCCAAGCGAGATAATATTACGAAAAATTAAAATTGATCCTTAAACCAGTGCTTCCTTTTTATCGACAAAATATGTAGGCCTATAGTCCTTTGCGCCTCGTAGCAGTGATAAAAGTTCCTATATTTTTCCGGAAGACTGGCAGTGACTTTTTGAGTGATTTTTTTTCTCATTTTTCTGACAAACGTAAAAACAAACTGAGACAAAAACTGCAAACACAGTGAGGGTGAGTTCACACGTCATTCATATCAAAGCGTTCACTCATCTTAAAGTTTTGCTGCGTCGTTGTCAACACAACTTTGTGTACACCACAAAAAGTTATCAAAATGTTAACCGTCAACTCAGTTACGTCTACGAAAGTCATCAGGCAAGTTACGGATATCTCCTTAAATATGGAGTGAACTAAAACTTAGAATACTGTACACGTTCCTGCTGTTTGGAAGGTATAGTAACACATTCAGACAAGTGGATGAGCGAACGCGTTCAGATGAATGACGTGTGAACTCTTCTGAGAGTTCATCACAATCATTTGGATAGCTGCTCGTCTTGACATTTCCAACAGTTCCTACAAATTTCATAAAGATCTGTTCGTAACTGTGAATTATGTTACAGAGAAAAAAAATAAGCAGATAAACAAATGGTTGAACGGATTGTCACCGAAAGTCAAATATCTGCTCCTCGTAACATAACTACCTTATATTCCCTATAAAGTTCATAAAGATCCGTCCATAAATTTTTAAGGTATCTTGGCGACACACTAGGAGGCAAACAGGAACTCTGACAAAAACACAACCTCAGTGATGGAGTTGCCTAGCAATTGCTACTCGCGGGCCGCAAAAAAAATGACTCGCGGGCCAGTAGTTGGACCGCCCTGCTCTGAGTAATGACGCTCTTTCAGCTCTTCGTCATCGTTCCAATGCGCTGTTCCTATGCGTGGGACACCCTCGCGCCTGGCTTCCACGTTATTCTCGACATATACTGCATGCCCGTTTCTTCCTTCTGTTGAATCACAGTGTGCCGTGATTAGAGAGGCTTGGGCTAGACATATAATAAGAATAACGATAATATTCAGGTGAACTGCCGCCATACTTCATGGCACGAGGGGCCCGGCTGTCCGGCTACGATCCTGACGACGAGGAGATGGCAGAGTTCGAGGAGCTGCAGCGGCTCAAGGAGCGGCCGGAAGACATGGGGTGGCTGGACAGGGCGAAGCTCAGCGTCGAGAAGCTGGTGGAGAGAGTTGGCTTCTTTGGCATCCTTGCCTGCGCATCGGTGAGCTACACACCAGTGTACATTTTCAGTTCGTAAATAATTCCTAAATAGTTATCATTACTTCCCTCCCAAAGATCACAGGTCGGCCGTAAGTAGGAACATTTCAATAACTTCTTACACTGATAATTTTTGGTTCATTATTTATTATGCAGTGCAGTTAGACAGTACATATGTGTTTTGCTGCCTGTGTATGTCGTTGGGCTTGCAGACAGAGACCCGAGCGCAACTGTGACAGAGTGGAACGTTCCACTCTGTCGAAGACATCGTCTGCAATAGCGTTCGTTGATGTTTTGAATACACATATCCTTGTTTGCGGCGTCAGCAACCACTATTACAATATTTTATGTTCCAGCCCTTATTAAAAGTTAAACATTGCGAGAAAGATTAGCTTTATTACTTAGTTCCATAGTGAACAAAAAAAAAAAAAAGCCATGATTATGCGTCTTGCGTTGCTATCCGTCCAGACGGAATTGAACACATATTGGCATTTTTTCATTATTTGTACGAGAGAAATAGCAATAACAATGAGATCACAGTTGATTGCTTGCTTTACATCCTATGCCCATAGCCGAGACACCAACTCCGTCACAGCAGCAGTGGCGACACCAGGAAATTTGCATTGGGGCTAAGGAGTGCAGTAGTAAAGTGTGGAAGTGCTGCGCAGTATAAGTAGATGAATAATTTATCTCACATGGATGCAGTGCCCTGCAAATTATAGGCGCAGCACCCTGAGCTATTCATTCTTATAGCATTCTAAGAGCTAGCGTATGGGACCAGCTGTTGTTCGTGGATTAACACTTTGGGCAGTCAGTTCCAACACGCTAGAAACTAAAGGAAAAGAACAATCGCGAACAAATATTTTTTTCGCATTTTTATCTAATAAATAGCTATATATATGGTAGAAATGTGGGAATCTTGAACTAAAAAATATAGCTACATACAACAACTTGAAATATTGTGCGCATTTGATGAGGAGTAAAATTTTTTATGCTGTTTATGACAGAGATTGAAGAGATTTACTCGTAGAAATAAACATAGTACAGTGAGAAACACGCTACACATTACAAATTTATTTCAACTCTATGACTGCATGACCACCATACACTAATGCACAATAGACGCAGCTGATTTCAAGTGCGCTTAAAATTATAGACAGACCGGGGCGAAGATTTTAGAAAGACCGGGGCCGGGGCCACCAAAAATCAAGTAGCCGAGGCCAGGGTGACCAAAACCAAATAGTCTAGCTGGGGCCTGGGTGACCAAAAATAAAGTAATCGGGGCTGGGGCGTCAATTATTATATTGTGGGTTTTCCCGCCATATTAGCTACAAAGACTATATATATAATAGCGATCCAATTGTGTATGATGTAGTGTAGAAGTTGAGTCGAACTCAGATGAGTTCTATAAAGTTCTATAACTTCTAATAGAACGATCTTGGCCAAGCGCACCCTGCCTGGCAGGAAATAAGGCGCAAGCATTTTCAATTCCACGCGGCTCGGCCGAACGAAATCGCTCAGCCGTGCGGCGCAGGGAAGGAGACGAAAAAAGAAGACAGAAGAAAGCGTACACTCGTGCGGGGGATCCCTTCCATCACAGTACCGTGGCCCTCCTCACGGGAGCAGATAGGAGTCCCATGTGGCGGGTCGCTTACAACCATTTGGCGGCCCACCTCGCGGAACAGAAGGGGAAGTATAGAGAACCTACCAAACTTTACAAAACTAACCTTCTCAGCAGGAACTGCGGCCAGCTGCTACATCCCCTGCGGAGACGGCACTCGGGACCCTTGGGTGCGTAAGGCCCAAATATATTGTGGCAGGGAAAGGGCCCGCCAAAATTTACCCCTGAGGGCGCCCGGAGTCGACCAAAACCAAATAGCCGGGGATTTCTTGCACTGGCAGTAGTTTAAGATAGTATATTGATTAGATAGGCGGCAGTAGACGAACCAACAGGCCCATTCCCAAAGAGACACCGGAACTTACGCTCCGGCCCTCTATGAGCTATTGCCATTATGTTAGTAGGATATAGAGGACTGGAGAAAAGAGAGGAAAAAAGGGAGGGAGAAGAATCCCTGCCAAAGAGACGATCATGAATGCACGCAAGCACGATCAAGGGCCGCTGATATACGAAGCTTAGAGATATCAAACTGTGTAGTTGGAGCGGGAGAGAGAAGAAGACGGATTAAGGGAGCCTCGGAGGCGTTGGCCGTTAGAGTGTGCGACTCCTGGAGGCGGAATCCTTTGCTGCGGGGGATGTCTTGCCCAATATATGTCAAGACGATTTTTACACGTGTTAACTGATTACGCACTAACAACGTCGGAAGGGAGTCTATTCCAAATGCTGACTATGAAATACGGAAAGAACTGCTGACATAAGGTCGTTCTTCGGGCTTTATATTTGAGTTTTTAACCGTTGTTTCGCAAGCGATCATTGAGGTTTTATATGAAATCCCGCACTAACTAGTGACGACCGATCTTAAGGCATGAAATCAATCGAGTGACGGTCCCTATTCAATTGAAATTGGTGTATTCACAAGTTTAAGCAGCACTGAGAGTGAGTTAACATTGATATTGTGTCTTTATCAGATTCCGAACCCGCTGTTTGACTTGGCGGGCATCACTTGCGGTCACTTCCTGGTGCCGTTTTGGACTTTCTTCGGAGCCACGTTGATCGGCAAAGCCATCATCAAGATGCATATACAGAAATTATTTGTTATTATTGCCTTCAATGAAACTCTGCTCTCCAACGCCCTGGACCTGCTGGCAAGCATCCCCGTGCTCGGGCCCACGTTGCAGAAACCCTTCAAAAAATTCCTCACAAGTCAACAGTCGAAGTTGAAAAGAAAGCCTGGCGCCACTGGTGCCGAGGTGAAGGTGAGTCACTTTGTCTTCGGTAGATTTAATGGGTTGGGGCAAAATATTTCCAGTTTAGGAGAGAGGGGACATTTTCTTTTCAGAGCCAAAGCTTCCATGTTTTTAACTCTGGAGCTTTATGTTTAAGGTGGTGGGAAGAAGCCCTGGCCGGCTTCTTTCTAGCACCTGAAATATTAAGCTCTCGCTTTAATAACATGAAAGTTTTGGCTCTGAAAAGAAAATGTCCCCTCCCCAGAAAAACTAAACAATTTTTGTCTAATCCGACAATATTTTCTATTTGCTTAGTCATCATGAGACTCCGGGGTCTACCGGTAGCGGTAAGAACTACAGTTGCTTCCCTGCCGAGGTTTTCTTACCTTGCATAATGCATTGATATACATTCATTTCCGTTAGTTTTATTTTATTACATATGCTTATGTACATATTCATATGTACATATTACATATGCTCAGCATTCCTTAAAAATCTCTCTCTACTTTTTCCTGTGACGTGTTAGAAAAAATAAATACAGCACTAAAGCAGTTACTGTTATACAGTATTTGCGTTGACAGAAGATAAAGTTACCCTAGTATTGCTGCTGGGATCCCCTCCTGCGAGAATGTCAGTGGCGAGGAACTAAACGCGACATGCAAACCGAGTGTTAGTTGCAGCTCTGAAAACTAGAGCACTCTGAGAGCGCATACCTCCGCCAAGTAAGGCAACGGTAACGAAAAATTCAAATTGGCTCTGATACCATAATTTATTTTGTATCAACTCTAAACTCTAATTTTTTGTGCCTCTTAATAGTATTAACAGTCTCTGTAATTTTTTTTTTTGAAGATCATTTCATAACTGTTTGAGTTATTCTGCTAACAAACATTATGACAAACATAAGTCAAACATACAAACGAACTAACAGATATGTACCAAAATTAATCATTTGTATCTTTTAACATTATTAACAACTCCAGTAAATTTTATAAAGATCCATTCAAAAGTTTTTGAGTTGTTGCGTAACAAACATTATGGCAAACACAACTCAAACAAAGAAACGAATCAACCGCTCTACACCAAAATTTAATCATTTATGTTTTTTAACATTACTAACAATCCTTGTAAGTTTCATAAAGGTTCACCAAAACTTTTTGAATTATTGCGCTAACAAACATAAAATCAAACACAGCAACACACATACGAACGAACCAACAGATTATCACAAAAATTTGGTCATTTACTCTTAGTGATATGGGCCTACCTAACAACTCGTGTCAATTTCATAAAAATCCGTCCATAACTTTTTGAGTCATGGCATTGAAAAAAATGAGGCAGACAAACAAACAAACGCATGGGATCTTCACCAAAAGTTGATCATCTGTTCCTCCTAACATACCTACCAATCCTTGTAAATTCCGTCAAAATCCGTCCGTAACTTTTTGAGTTATCTTGGTGACTGATAGACAAAGTCGACGAAAACATAGAAGGCAATCAGTGTCTAATAGTGTGACTGTTCAACAGAAACAGATCTCGAGTTCGTAGCTACAGGAAAGTTTTCTTTTTGCCAAGTGCTCTCAATATTTTGTCACGGTTGCGGAGTCTGATAGTACTAGCCCAACTCCGACTCCAGCTGGTTTCCGACTTCGACTCCTTGTACCTCAAAAACATCCAGTTCTTTTTTTCTAGCAATATAACACGCTGGTTATATCCCCATGTTTCACAGGATGGCGTGAATTTTGTATCGTGGGCGTTTGAAAAGTTCATCTTGCTGATGGTGGCGTACTTCGTTGTGAGCATCGTCAACTCTCTCGCCCAGAGTTACCACAAACGCATCAGTAAACTGGGCAGCGGTAAACGTTCCTCATCCTCCACCACCACCACCACCAGCCCCTCAGCTGCGTCCCAGCCCTCGAGACCGAGCAAAGCAAAACACGCTAAGGACTGATAGTAAACGCATCATTAGGCGAACTGTGTACTCGTGTGTGACATTAGATCTTTACTTTTAGTGGATGCATCGAGTTGTGCTTGCGAAGTCATAGTGTTCATTCATATAGATTTCTATGTAAGTTAGCAACTGCTGAGGGTTTGGTGCATAGGGTGTTTGAAATAAACGCTCGTTGGTGTCTCGGATGCTTACCGTTACTAGGAGTACGTTTGACCGTAGGCTGACAAACCCCTTATTTCGGTTTTTCCAAACGCCAACGTCTGAATCCAGTATCGAAGCTAATGGTAGATTGTAGTGCAAATTGTATAAAAGTGTAATAATGATACGTTTTCAAAATTGCATAAAAACTGGGTACATCGGGCTTTTTTATGGTGTTTTTTACTAGAGACCAAAATAAGGTCAGTGTTACTTCAATGATCAAATTTACCCCTAGTTACCGCACTTGTGACCTGCAGTGCAGAAGTAGCGTTGTGAGGAGCTAATGGAAGCTACTGCTGGAGGACCTCTTTGGCAAATGCAGCATCGCCGTAAATTCTGCCATACAAATTAATGGGATTTCCATGGCGTTGTCGCTGTTACCATAATCGTTCTCGTACTACATTATCGGAGTACTTACGGCTGGAACTTGTGTGTCCACACCCCGCCGGTATTGTCTGTTCGGCACGTCAGTGCTCGCCTGGCTCAGTTTCTGTGAGACTCTTGTGGTTGGAGGACCTGTTAGGCTGCGGGCTGTGGGATTACGCAAGAGTGGTGAATTTGTATTTGTAAAGTTACAGTAAGACTTGGAGTAATATCTGTAGTAGGAGGAAGTACTTTTGGTTTTAGTAACATCGGTAACAAGAAGGCTGAAGCGAAGTATTGGTAATTTGTAGCTATTGTTATTTTCTTTTGTTTCGCAGCAATTGAAAGTTGAATCTATTTACTGTGCCCTACCTGCGAGGGCATGTGAAGTGCGTCCATTAGGCTCTGTTTTCGAAGATAATTTAAAACGGGATTGTGCGAATCTGTCCTGCGCGCTGTCCTGGTAAATGAACGCCTTATTAGCCATGTGATGCTAGGCTATGAGGTGCCTTCTGCAAGACCTGCCTGCTTCAGACATCCTCATAGAGTGCGTAATAATGTTTGTAGTTACTGTACATTATCTACTAAATTCTCATCTTTATCATTAGTAGGCAGGTCAAAGCCCCTGCCCCGCGTGCGGTCATGAAACTAAGGGTTGATAATTTGCAGCGCGGGCAGCGAAGCTGTGCTGTATGAGCGACAATTTCGGGTTGTGCTCGTACGTCCGCGCCCCTCAAACGATTTCTGTTTAGTGCCTTTCAGATTGTTGTCATGGACGGTGTGCCGTATTGTCGTGAGTTATCGATGTATCTCACGGCACTAGTTTGGTGGAGGGTAATTGCGTGGTTATCCTAGTGATACGCAGACATGTGTTGCGTTCTGAACTAGCGAGTGGTTCCTAAACTTCCTCAGGCTGTGCTGGCGCCGTCTTGACTTCCGGGTGGGCTCCTAGCTCCCCTTCCTCATCTGACTCTCATGCCACGTGGGCTCCTGGCGCTCCTTCCCGTTACACACACGTTGCCACCGGTCTCCTTGCTCCCCCGTTTTCCTTATACATACACACATGCAAGTGCAGAGCTATTGAATCTTTTTAATGTTGACGTAGCTTAAATTGACTCACTCCATCGCCCCCGTGGTGCCATACAGCCCACTAGGTGGCATCACTGCTGTAAACATAGCAGAGTAAACATTCCTAAAGCGGCATCATCCTTCGTAGCATTAAATCAGTTTCATTTGTGTCTACTGTTCGATTGTGTAATGAAGTACGCGAGTCGAGTTACGCCTGCTTCTTATATTTACGGTAATAGTATCCAATTTCCCAGGAGGCCGGTCCTTGGCTGTGCTTGTCTGGATTGTAGGGGACTTGATACCATATGCCGGGCCATGCGATCCGCACGATTACGACCCATCTGTGTCACAACACGTTGTTTCTTTTACGTTCACACATAAGTTTAAGAGGAAGGAAAGCATTGTTTATAGCGTTCTTGCGGAACTCTAGGACCGATTGTGAGCCTTTACTATTTTAGAGAACTTAATAGATCACTGTTGGGGTTGGAAAGGTTAGGATTTTGTTGCAGTTCGTAATACAATGGGATTGTTGCGGTCTGTTGTTGGTAACCAGGTTAAGCTAAAAGTTTTTGTATGGACAAGCGCGGGGTAAACTAGCAGGAAGGCCTTCGTACTAGTGGCATTAGATCGCACAAGTGGCCTCACTGATAGGTATCTATAAAAAGTATTTTTCTCGAGTTTTTTTGCATTGTGTGCAAGTGTGGTTTCGCAAATAGTATTCTGGTAATGTATAATCCGTGTGCATATAAATTTTCATCTCCAGGTCACCCCACGAGACCTAATTTTGATTCACGTATGCCGTGTGAAATATGACGCACGTGTCGTAAATTATTCTGTCATTTATGCCCGCTATTCTGAATTAAAAGTGCTTCAGCGGAGGAGCTGTTCGTCGGTGAACCGAAAACTTAATCTATATATAACAAAGTTTTTATCTTGAGTGCATGCGAAACTGCTCTCTATCTCAATAATTCACTTTTTTGTGCTGTGAGGGCAGTATGCACTGCTGCGTCTATTTGTTGGGACCACTTCACCTATCACGGTTGGTCTCTGCGATGCGACTTTGGCGGGAATTAAATAGCTATGTAACTTCCATTCCCAAAACATCTACAATATTGATCAGTCGAGCTTCATTATGACCTGCCGGTTTTTTCTGAACTTTAAAAAATAAGATCTACGCGGATGAGTACAGAAGGAAATAACTTCTACCATATCAGAAGTTATTTTTTATCGAAATGGTAGCAGCTGGTGAAAGTAGCCGCTCTTGACGCTTCTTTTGCGCCCCTCGTCTCCACCAGACCAAACCTGCAGACGATAGTGTCGCCTCTGTCGTCGGCCCATCACCCGTAACTGATATATAGGGAGCGATTAGCCACTGGGGCAGCACAGCGAAGGTAGGAAAGTCAAAGCGACAGCATCATTGCGGCTGGGGTATCAGATCGCTTCTAAAACTGTACCTGCGACCATGTCTCGAGTCTCGCCGTAACTCTTACTTCAGTTTGTGACGTCACAGTGCTTTCATGATGAGCGCAACCTTACTGACTATCGGGAGTCTTAAAGGGTTTTCTTTGCTCATGTCACCCGAACGATGTATTGTGCATGAATACGTGCAGCTTCTCCCCATTGATTTCCTCCTTGTCTCCTCTCCTCTATGTCTTCCAAACACAGCCTCTGCAGAGGCTCTTACTTCACTACCGAATTAAAAATGCTTCAGGCAAGCACTACCTATGTCTGGGTTCTCCAAAGTTTGAAACTTGCTGTAGCTGAATTTGTAGTTGTGTCAGAGTAATGCAAGGGGATACGGAAATGTAACTGGCTTACGGGTGTCGTGAATTCCTGATGGATTAAAGCTGTTGATTTTGGAGGTCTGGTAGGACTCGTTGATATTTATCAGAATAGCGTGCGAAAAAAAGTGTATATACCCCCTGATTATCTGATACAATTGCTCTGTAGGTGTTGTTCCTAATCGATCCTCCCGTATTTATTTCACTTAAGGTCAGAACTTTTTCCGCGTCCCTTTCTTCCTTATTGCAAGTGCGTTGAGCGAATATACTTGAAGTCTCTACCTATTGCGCTGCTGCAGGAGATCCGGACAACTTGTGGTGCCCCCGGCAGTGTTGAGTGCCACGCCCTTCTATCTCACAGCGCCTCCTGTCTCGTAAACAGTGAAAGTAAAGCTGCTTTGACCGCACACCTCACCTGGAAACCCACGTGTACTGCTTCGTGCTGCAGGTAAATGCCCAAAAGCCTCCAGAGGAGTGTATATAGCTATATATGCACGACTAGCAGAAAGCAAGAGCAAACCACAATAAGAGACTGAGTTACGGGTACGTTTGATTAGCTTACTTCAGCTGAAAAGCTCATCTTTCTCAACAAATTTGGATGGGCTTAATTTTTAATCAAAAACATAATCTTTTAACGCCAATATTGTATCATTCATCGCTAGATCTGAAGCAGTCGCGCTCTCTGTACGCAAGTGTCCATGTTGAGGTCGTCCGACGCAAGCTTTGCGAGAGGAATAATGTTTCTGGAATTACCTACCGCTTGGACCGCGATGGTGTTTTGCATCGAAAGACATTTTGTACATAATAGTACATTATCATAACCAAAGCTACTGTGCTCCCTGTGATGACAAGCATGCCTCATACTTCTTAGTATGTAGATATTTATCCAGTACTGAACTGCACAGAATATTCCCTCCTTAGATATTGTTTGTGACGTAGCTGCGTGAGGAATAAGAGTAGCATCTGGTGAGGGTCATGTTTCCTAGCTCTGCTGGAGGTGCAGTTCAGTGTTAGCTATTTATTGTGTACAGTGTGTATATGTGGATAGTCAGGAACGTCGCCTCCGTTTTACGATAGCGAGCGGGAGACGCAGAAAAGCCGAAGCTTCGTCCCCCGTTCCCCCCAAAATGCAAATGGAATACTTTCCCATATAATATTCTTTAATCGGAATTGGTAATTCATTGTTAGTTTAATTTTATTCTATGTTTTTAGGCCAAATGTTTTACTCTGTCTGTATGAGAAAAACTGTGTGCCTAGCAAAAAGTTGCACTACCACCACCACCACCTACTTCTTGTAAGAGATTGATTAATAGTTTGGTCGGGGCGCCAGCGGGCTTCTGCATCACAAGTGAAAATTACCTCTTCAAATCGGGAATGAACACCAAGACGCGGGAGCTGCGCAATTCCGTGTTTTTTGAATCAGATGCGGTGACGTATTCCGACTGTCAGCAGCAGATTGGAAGACTGTCATGTGAACATGCCTTTACTGTGTGAGAAAATGATTTGGTGTGAGATGGCTTCAATCCTTTTTTATATTTACCACTTTTGGTGGGTTTTCTAAAACTTTAAGTTTTTCTGTATGTACTTGTGCTGTAGGAGCGCGAATGTGGTCACATTTATCATGTATGATTGTACGTTAATGAAATTATCATAATTTTTGATTGTTGTGAATAGTACTGAGTGTACGTACGTGTGGCAGTGATCATGAGGTACCGTGGTTGCTCGTGGGTTACTCCCTCATGTTTTCATTCACAATAATTTTCTAAACATTGCATATCTCAAAGTAAATAGTGTGCTTAGGCCTGGCAACCTGGCAGTTTAATAGCAAGGGAACGTAAGCGCAATGCTTGCATAATTAAACTGGGGTCGTTGTTGGCAGAGCGCTGGTGGGTTACTTGACAGTGTCTGTAAATGGGCGTAGCGACTGCCTGCATTTTCTTACCAACCCTTCAGTCCACTTTTTACAATACTGACAGTGGGCGTGGCACTTCATCGTCGCCGCGCTGCATAGCAGTTGCAACGGAAGCAGCGCGCTGTTTGTTGTCTCGTGAGTCACAAGCGTCGACTGAAAGACCGCTGGTGGCCACTTACGGTCGCGTGCAAAGTAACTTGGGATCCCTGACACCACTTTTTCCTATTGTGTGTTTTATTGATCGTACCCTTAGTTTGAGGCAGTTAAAGTTTAATAAAGCTTACTTAATCTTTTTTAAGACAGTACATAATTCTTCTGTACCCTCAATTACTCCTCATGTTGACCTATTTGCCACTGTTATCGAAGAATCGTGTTAAACAAAGGAGCACATTGGTTTCACAGAGTAAAAGTGTTGCCCCCACGGTGTTATTCGCCACCCTAGGTACTTGACGGTTCATGTGCTGGGTTATGCTGTGAGAACAGCAAGTTATGCGTAAATATTGCGTATTAACGACGAAGACGCCCTTTCAGGCGTGGTGCCCGCGGCGCTAGTAAGCCACTCCACTGCTGCTGCTATTTACTGACTGACCGGACCCACGTCGTGTACCTACGTCTGTCACACTAGAACACTGCCATGGGATCGGATGACGTCTACCATTATGGTGGTCTCTGGTCGCTCGAAATACCATTGTGCTTGTTTACTCGAATTGCCATGGCGCCTGGTTATTCCAATTACCATGGTATCTGGGGACTCAAATTACCGTGGTTCCTGGTTAGTCAAATAGCAATGGTAGGTACCGTGTTTCATGGGGCGTAGGATGGGCCGTGGGATTAGGTTAGTTAGGTTCGCCCATCCTATGTTACGGGGAGCAGCGACTCCAGGAGGTATTGTGTAGATTACTTTAGCCATTAGCTAGGTCTTCGGGACGTCTGTCTTTCGTGCCCACTTAGCTTTCATCCACTTTCAAACTCCTACGGATGTTCTTCCTCATCTTTACCTACTCACTTTGCTTCCTTCCCATCTTTTACTCCTACTGATCTTTCTTCAATCTGTTCTTACTCTTGTTTCCCGACTTGCTGTTCCCCTGCGCGTTGATCCTGTGTGGGAACACCCTCGTGCATGGGTTCCACGTGTCTATCGTCACACTATGTGTCCCTTGCTTCGTCTTCTGTTAGATCGCCGTTGCTGTGGAGACGGAGACTTAAACTACTCAATATAATAATAATAATAATAATCTTTACCAACTTCGTGCACCCACACGCCTTGATCTTGTCTGGGATCTTCTCATTGCATGGGTTCCACATTTATCTTGGCGTAGTACATGTCTCGTCCTTTTCCTCTTTTAAAACAGCGTAGTCGCTTCTGATTTAGGGAGGCTTAAACTATCTTATAATTCGTCCTTCCAGCCGGTTCTACCAGTGCAAGGTTTGAGTAATACATTCAGCTGTAGCGCTGAGGCAGCGTGTGTGGGCGGCAGGCAGTTGCTCAAATAAGAATAAGCGCGTTGCGCCTCAGGCCGTCGGGTACGGTGCGGTATCTGAAGTCTGTTGGTGTACTAAAATGCTGTTATTTACGTGTTCTGAAATGTCTCGCTGATATTTTCATTTCAAGGTTTGTTTGAGTAATGAGGTTTATACTGCATTATAGGTGAAGTGTTATATTATTGTTACTTGCTTTCTTAGACACTCGTTAATTCTTCCCCACTGCATATTGCGAATGTTTTTCTGTGTACGCGAAAGGGTTATATTGAGTTGACACGTTCTGTATGCCCTTCTTGGTTATGTATTTGAGTTGAGGTGTCATCTATTGGCTCAGTTCTATTCAGATATCCTAGTTTTTGCCTTTACGTTAACTTGCCCGGAACTTCGTTCATGAGTGGAACAGAATCGCGTTTCAGATGATCTGAACGGTAATCGATTTGGGATTAAATCGACAAAAACTTCATCCAATGTAGCGAATGCACCACTTACTGCTGAAGTTCCGGATAATTTGAAGCTAATGAGAGTAGCTCGACTCGACAGCTCATGTGATGGGTGTCGTGGTCGCGTACGTGCTGCCGTGGTGACGTGGATATGAATGCATGTGGGATGTGGAGCAAGGGTGTGCCTGTAGTATTGAGTGCTTTCATATTTTTTGGCCATTACAGCGTGGACTGTAAATAACAAACGCTGTAAAGTTCCAGGAGAGAAAGGTATTTATTCCCATGAATGTATTCTTGCTTTTGCCCAACAGAGCCTAGCACCAGTGTTGTTGGGTCTGGTATACGACGGAAGATGGAGTGTCGCCCCTCTCCCATTTTGCGTGAGGTTCAACAAAGTTCGAATGGGCAATTGTTGCATGCTGCTATCGTCGCTAGCTGGGAACCTTTTGTATAACAGTGATCTTATAGCTATTGTTGTAGGGGTGTTGGTTTCTCCGGGCTGTAGCTGATTACCAGCCACGTGTATCAATGTAGTTAAGATAAGCTATTTCTGAAGATGGTCCCAACGCCCATCTTGGACCATGACAAATTTGTCGATCATGTGGAAGCGTTTGACCAGGAAAACTTTCGTCCTGTGCATAAAGAATCCCCGCATGGTTACGTTGTATTTACTCAAGCGACCAACCGCCGCTATGAACGCATGCGCTAGACAACGAATGTGACCTACTGTACAGCTCTACACACACGAACATCCAACTTGTATGATATACGCACTGAACGTAGCCACTGATTGTTTATTAATGTTGTATATTTTGTCACAGAACAACATTCCATGTCGAGCTGTTGTGCAGCGCGCCTTAGTACTAGAAATGTTCTAACCATATCTGTAGCTCGCAACAAAGGCTCGTTTTCGCCGTAGGAATACAGTAGAACGAAAAAAAATTATATTTTGGTTTGAACGCCGCACTTTCTTTTTCTGCGGTATTCTGTTCTTATCAGTAGGGTCCTCGTTGAGGCAGTTTCACACTATCATCTGTTGTTCCCGTAGGCAGTACAAGTTGTTCGAACGTGTTGTTGCTTCCTTTCCAACACAGCTGCGCATCCGTCAAAAAGTTGCTAAAATGTTGCCGTGAAATCAGGTTGCTTAGCAAGTGTCTCCAGTTAAGCTGCGTCGCATATCTTCAAAGTTGCAGTGCATTAGGACTCGGAAAACTGCCTTTTTGTTGTAAATTTGCAGTGCATTAGGACTCGGAAAACTGCCCTTCTGTTGTGAATTTGCAGTGCATTAGGACTCGGAAAACTGCCCTTCTGTTGTGAATTTGCAGTACATTAGGACTCGGAAAACTGCCCTTCTGTTGTAAATTTGCAGTACATTAGGACTCGGGAAAACTGCCCTTCTGTTGTAAATTTGCAGTAGGTACATTAGGACTCGGAAAACTGCCCTTCTGTTGTAAATTTGCAGTACGTTAGGACTCGGAAAACTGCCCTTCTTTTGTAAATTTGCAGTGCATTAGGACTCGGAAAACTGCCCTTCTGTTGTAAATTTGCAGTGCATTAGGACTCGGAAAACTGCCCTTCTGTTGTGAATTTGCAGTGCATTAGGGCTCGGAAAACTGCCCTTCTGTTGTGAATTTGCAGTACATTAGGACTCGGAAAACTGCCCTTCTGTTGTGAATTTGCNCAATTTTTTCACATTATTCTCGCTTTGCTGGCAACGGATGACATTCCTTATAGGGCAAGATGCGTAGCCAGGATGAGCTTCGGGAAAACAGAACGTTTAGTGTAGGACATCTGGGCTCTAAAGCATTTTTTTTAGCGAATGTGCGGCCGAGAGAGCATCCGCCGCTACAGTGCTATGTCTGAGCAAATACAATGAAATCTTGAGAACAGAATATGACAGAAAAAACCAACCAATGTGGTCATGAAAGGAAGATATTCCAAAACAGTACCTACATGCTGAACTTCTTTGGTCTGTTGTGAGTTTGCAGTACATTAGGACTCGGAAAACTGCCCTTCTGTTGTAAATTTGCAGTACATTAGGACTCGGAAAACTGCCCTTCTGTTGTGAATTTGCAGTACATTAGGACTCGGAAAACTGCCCTTCCGTTGTAAATTTGCAGTAGGTACATTAGGACTCGGAAAATTACGCGTTTGTTGTAATGTTTACAGGAGTGAAAGAAGACATCAACCTCTTAGCGGGCGATTACGAGGAAGCCTGACTTTACTTGCTGGACGTTTTTTTTTTGCCAAATATCTCTAAAAATGTATTTCAAGTCGTGTAGGTCTTTTCTCTATAAAATTTGATTACTAGTTAGTTATTTGGTGCCTAACAAATGTCTCTACCCACAACTAGAGTGATCTAAAGCCATTAAGAAACAAAACGGGTGATCGACATAATTCGACGCAAGCCGTTAACAGTTTAAAACGTTTTTTTTTTTTCTCTGCGTACGAGGAGCAATCGACTCGAGTGTGTATCCGGCTCAACTGGCTTGTTCCGCTATAAGAAAATCGTGCTTCACAAGCAGGCGGGCTGTGAACAGTGTGTGCCGCGAGGGAAAATATCCTTAGGAACATTGAGAAACAATATACGTATTTAATTTCATGTTTATAGACAAATATCTTTCTTGCATTTGTTCCCAACTTCTTGTGTTATCCTTCAACTGAGGCATGGCTCGAATTAAGGTCTACCCGGGGCTACGGTATCCTAATTACGCCTAGCTTAAATTTAGTGTCTGGGTGATAGTGCATTGTTTGAAACGTTAACTAAAATTACTCTCTCAGGTAGAGGGCTGATCCTGTCGTGCCTGAGCCTACATCTATTCTTGTAACAATAGCACTGTGTCTTACGTCGCTTATGTTATGATCAGAGGGCAGGGCTCGGGGCTGCTATGGGCGAGCTCTGTGACTTTTCGTGAGAATAAACACAGCGGTGCCTCATTGCTCGAATTCAGTTTGCTCCTTAAGGCAGCTCGACTAACGAAGTGTTGCAGGAGCGAATGAGGCGCTTCGAGGCTGAGTCGGGCAGGAACAAATACTCGGTCCTTCTAGTAACTAATTCAGTTTATTATTTTAAAATTTTTGGATTAATTATTCAACGGAATTAGCACACTATGTATTACAAAGTAGGTACCTAGCTGCTGGTGTCTCTTGACGTCAAGCTGAACATTGTCGAGTGTCTTCTGTGTATAAAGCGTTAAGTGTTACTTGATATAATTGTCACGCTGAGGCTTTCACATGTTTTAGAATTATGGTTTGGGCCGTTGTTGGTTTACATCACTGAGTTGGAAGATTGCATAATTTACTTAGAGCTCCTTGAAGTTGAAGTAGATCCCGCTGTTACGCCTGCATGCCTGGGACTGCACGATGCACCGAATGGTCAGCACTGCAGCGGAGGGGCAATTGGGGGGATCAAGTTCTAATCCGACTCCCGTGTCGAGCCAGTTACTGACTCGGTGCACCACGAAAATGACAGACTCCTACTTTTTTCTTTTCAACAAAATGGACCAAGTTTGACCGATTCCCCCTCAGTGAGCATAGGATGGGCTATAGGGTTGCATTAGTTAGGCTCGCTCATCCTATGTAATGGGGTGCGGCGACCCCAGGGGGCTAATATAGGTTCCCTTAGTCATTAGCTAGGCCTTCGGAACGTCTGTCTTTCGTGCCCACTTTGCTTCCTTCTATGTATTTTCATGCTCCTACTTGCTCATGCTTTATACTGATCTTCCTCTTCTTTCCCGACTAGCTGTTCCCATGCACGTTGATCCTGTGTGGGAACACCTTCGTGCGTGGGTTCCCCGTTTCCATCGTCATACTAACTGTATGTCTCTTACTTCTCCCTCTGTTAGATCGCCTTTGTTGTGGAAACGGAGACTTAAACTTTTGAATTTTATAATAATTGTTAGTAGATGAAACCAATTTTTTTCTTTTGTCTCGAGCCTGTTGCCAAATTTTTCTGCCAATTCTGTATGATTACCGCAATAATGTCCGAAGTCATGAACAAAGTTTCCAATATCCCACACTAATGTGAATTTGTTCAAAGTCCGAGGCTCTGCTGAAGTTGCATCACGTTGTGTCACAATCGCCTTAAGTGCATTTGGATATGTACGTTTTATTTGGTATGGATCATCATGTTGTGCAGTGTACATTTGAGCGGTGTGCTTTTCTAATTATTTCAAGCTCTGGAAATGAATCAGTTTTCGACAATGAAACTTCGCTATATATTTTTTTTTTTGAATGGTCATGCATGGCGACACGTGTTCTGTCATCGATAGTGGAATAAAATTGGAGAGCATTCTTAATTTTTAGTTTTGTATTATGAGTATTAAAAATATAAATAGCATATCACAGTGTGGTTACATTAGCACTCTTGTTACGTCCATATACCCAAGACTGAGTAAGCGTAGAGGGTAGAGTGGCAAGATCACGGGCTTGCAAAGATGGGTACCATTTAAACGTGTTGTGAAATGTATTTCCTTCACCATTGCTTTCCTTTCGCTGCCGCCCTTCCATTTGTGTATCACTTCCACCTGGTGCTGAGTCCCAAAGCGTGGCTGGGGGGCTCCAGCTAATCCGTCAGTCATGCTCGACGACTTGGACCTGGGAAAGAATTACCGACCATCAAGTACAGCTCTGTTGCTACCGCTCTACTCGAGCCATCGGCCATACTCGACAACTTGACTTTGCAAAGAATTCCATCTGGCTTATCGATGGCTCTGTCTGCCAGCCCACGAGTTTTCGTCGACGTAACGAAAATGTGCGGCCGGTGGAAGATGAAAGACTATCCGGTATTTCCAAACTCATGGCTAGCTTGACTGCGCATTGTTCTCTAGGGAATGACTCGGATTGTCACAGTGACGTGTATGTAATTATATAGATAACACTCGAAGTATATATGTACTATGTGTGTAATTGATGCAAATGTATTGAAAATAAGGGATTCCAGGTTCCAAATTTTCAGATCTGTAGAAAACATCCTTCTCTCTGGATTTGGAATTTGGGATTATAATATTCTGTTTAATTCCCACTGAACTCACGTCTTGTCCTCATGTTTATAAGCCGATAATCTCTCGTCTCTTGTAAAAATGTTGGCAACGAGATTTTGTCAGAATTTCGGGTTTGAAGACCTATAAAATCCAGACCCAGAAGAGAACGTGTTCTCTACGAATTTGAAAATAATAGTTTTTACTGAAGATATTGATCACTAGAACACAACTAGTTGTAACTAGTCCGTACACAAGTTAGTTTGATCACATTATAGAGAGATGTAATATTTTATAAATGATACCTGTATGTACGTGCATGTATGCTCGCTATTTATGCTGCTGAGGTTTGTTTCATAGTTTGTTTTTTGTTCTTTTGTACGTGCCGCCGCTCATCGTAATAATTTATAACTGCTCATGCAATACCTGAGTTGTTTTTTTCCCTTTTGCCCAAAATTTTTTGGAATAATTTTTGTTGTTGCATTGCAGTTAGCTGGAGTAGTTTGGGCATCACGCACCCAAGGGTCCCGAGTGCCTTCTCCGCAGGGGATGTAGCATCTGGCCGCAGTTCTTGCTGACGAGGTTAGTTTTGTAAAGTTAGGTAGGCTCTCAATACATCCCCTTCTGTTTCGGGAGGTGGGCTGTCGATCGAGGTGGCTGACCTATTCCCGCTAGACTTCTACTTTCTTGAATTTCCAAGGGTCCCGAGTGCCTTCTCCGCAGGGGATGTAGCATCTAGCCGCAGTACCTGCTGAGAAGGTTAGTTTTGTAAAGTTAGGTAGGCTCTCAATACTTCCCCTTCTGTTTCGGGAGGTGGGCTGCCGATCGAGGTGGCTGACCTATTCCCGCTAGACTTCTACCTTCTTGTATTTCG
>LQNS02278176.1:2056887-2092020 GCA_001587735.2 Parhyale hawaiensis | reverse complement strand
TAAGATCCTGCAGGTACCATTATTGTAGAAAAGATCAACTCACCAAGGCTGCCTATCTGCTTAGGGAGGTGTCTATACTATAATTATAAGATCCTGCAGGTACCATTATTGTAGAAAAGATCAGCTCACCAAGGCTGCCCGTCTGCCCAGGGAGGTGTTGGCAGCAGCCCGGTTGAAGAAGCCCTGCATGAGGACAATTGGCACTTTGGATGCTCCTGCTGATCCCGCCTGCTGGGGTAGTGCTGTTCCGCCCTCTCCAACGGTTCCACTGATGGTTTCGGCACCTCCAGGTCCAGAGGCAGATTGCCTGTTGAATTACAGGGGCTGTTAATCTCCAGAGAGCACGAAGAGCAGTGTTTAGTTCAGAGGCGGGATTGTCGTGGCTTTTGCTCACGATTTCAGTAGCTGGGATAATTACATGCAAAGTTAATGTTGCTGTGTATAAGGAGTTGTTAAATAACCATGTTTTACCATCACTTTGCTATTCAGATAATCACCAAGCACTTTTCAAGTAAGGTAGTGTTCTTTACTACACGGCAGTTTTTAAAGCATGTCTTCTGGAGGAGAATGCGACAGTGATGATCTAGCGTGTTCAGAACCCGGATCTGATCCTGATAGACAATACATGGAAGTTGTTAAATGAATTATCTTAGCCTAGTAATAAAGAAAGTTGATAACGGTGGAAGAATGTGGACAGAGAATGGTATCAGATATTCACTTAAGAACCGAATACTGTAATTCACTCCTGCAGTAAGATATGTTAATGTATATGTTATTTAAAGTAAAATCAATATACCAAATGTCGATCAGAAACGGATCTTTTTACACTATAAATAGAATTTTTCATCGTTCTTTTTTGGATAATCCATTTTTTCTTAGCTGGTAATAACACACGAACAACCTCTTAAATATCGACAGAACAAATCCTAGGATTTGACATACATGCAATGTCAGAGATGAACGAAATTCAAATTTTAATTACTCTCACTAAAAAATTTACGTTATATTTAAGCAGTGTCACGACACTGTTCTAATCATCATGCCGCTCCTGTATTAAAAAAAACTATTATTATCATCTTTACCTTAAAATTGTAACACAAGGAAATCGTTTCAGATATGTCAGAGTGACTATTTCGTCACACAAATGTGTAAAGGTTAACACATGCGCTACTGTCATGCAGCAGCGACGAACATACAACGAGGATGAGGACGACAGGGACAAACATGCTAAACTAATTTTCACTGAAAAAAAAAAAAACAGAAGCGCAGTGAACGGACTCCTGAACGTTGAATCGTGAGAGAAATACTGTAAAAGTTCTTCTAAAAAACTGATCTAAGACAAATGTCAAATAACTAATATAATGCCGACTAACGAAATGAAACTCGACGTTTCGGGATTATCAATCTCCCATCACCAGACCACTAAAAGATAAAGAAATGTATTGGGGAAGCTTATAAGTAGTCATTTATTTCTAATATAACGGGGGAGCCTAGGTGCTGTCGCTGGGAGGGAAGCCTAAAACGCGAATGAACCCGACTACTTGGAGGGGCTGGATCTCAGTGCTTGTACATTCAGCGGATGTGAAATTAATTGTGGATTATGTGAAGGGGTACCGCTGAGTTCATAATGTTAAGGC
Organism: Parhyale hawaiensis; assembly: GCA_001587735.2. Taxonomy (NCBI): domain Eukaryota; kingdom Metazoa; phylum Arthropoda; class Malacostraca; order Amphipoda; family Hyalidae; genus Parhyale; species Parhyale hawaiensis. Next base: position 2,090,383 of record LQNS02278176.1, on the reverse strand, counting down.
TGGGTCTTGTTCTATGAATGCAGCGGGACTCTAATGTAGTGAGCTCGATTAGGTTAAAAGAGTCTGTGATGGAAAAGTCATTCTTGCTGATGGGATGGTTGTTGTGCTCTGCATGCAGACGAGGAGGTGAATGTGAGGGTTTTGCGAGTCGTAAAAGGGTTCGACTAGATGCACCTAATTGTTGGTCAATACGGGCTTTGAAAAGTTGTCCAGTGCTACCGATGTACGAGGCATTGCAACAGTTGCAACTGAAACGGTAGATAACACTCGAGATATGAGGTATGGGAGGTTTGTCTATAAATTTGAATAGGGACCATATGGTAAATGTGTTTTTGTATGAATATTAAAAGTTTATTTGTGGGTAAACTTCCGAGGGGAATGCTTTCAAAGGGTTTACCGCACTAACAGAGGCTATATTGTAATACGGAAGCGAGTGAGAGAAGTCTAATTTACGGATAGAAGGTTTACTAATGTCGGGTTCGAACAATTTGTCTAGGAACAATTAGCAGTAGTGGTCCAGAAAATGGTGAGGGTAACCATTATTTTTGCAGAATGTTTGGAGGAAGTCGACTTCATTTGAGAATGCTAGGTAGGAGGAAGACAAATGGTACGCTCGAAATAGTAGAGTTTTATTGCATTCTCAAATGAAGTAAACTTCCTCCGAACATTGTTCAAAAATAACGGTTACTCGCACTATTTTCTGGACCACTTCTGCAAATTGTTTCTGGACAAATTGTTCGATCCCGGCATTAGTAAACCTTCTGTCCGTAAGTTAGACTTGTTTCACTCGCTTCCGTACTACAACAAAGCCTCTATTAGTGCGGTTAACCCTTTAAAAGCATTCCTCTCTGAAGCTTACCCACTTTAAACTTTAAATTTTCATACAAAAACATTTTACCATAGGATCCCTTTTTAAATTTAAAGACAAACTCTCACGCCTCTTTTGTCGAGCGTTATCTACCGCTTCAGTTGCACGAGTTGCATTGCCTCGTACATCGGTAGCACTGGACAACATTTCAAAGCCCGTATTGACCAACATTTAGGTGTATCTTATCAAACCGGTTTACCACTCGCAAAACCCTCACATTCAACTCCTGCCTGCATGCAGAGCAAAACAACCATCCCATCAGCAATAATTACTTCTCCATCATAGACTCTTCTAGCTCAATCGAGCTCCCTCTACATTAATAGAACAAGACCCAGCCTTAACATTATGGGCGGCTGTACCTCTTCACACAATCTATAATTAATTTCACAACCGTTGACTATACTGGCACTGAGATCCAGCCCCTCCAAGAAGCTCTGTGCATTCGCGTTTTAGACTTCCTCGCGACAGCACCTAGGCTCCCCCGCTATATTAGAAATAAGTTACTACTTCTAAACTTCCCAAATACATTTCTTTCTTTTTTAGTATGCTGATGATGGGAGACTGATGATCCCGAAACGTCCAATTTTATTTCATTTGTCGACATTATACAGGTTCTTCTAATGTACGTGATGAGGGCAAGACAAACACACATATATTATACAGTAAATAAACTACAAGCCAAGACAACACAATATGGCATGAATCTGATGCTCCATAATTCTGAAAGAGTTTTGAAAGATTATATTTATTGCCAGAATGTTTTCTAGGTATCATACACATGAAACATAAGACACACTATGACAGGATTGCGCACGGGACCGACTCTTGGGTACCTACACGAGAAACATTACACACAATTTGCACCAGGCTGCACATGAGACAGAAACGTGTGGTACACGGGACAAAAATTACAAACAACTAGTATAAGGCTGCAGATGAGACAGACACGTGAGATATGCGCGAGAAATATTACTCACAATTTGCACGAGGACTGCACACAGGACAGACACATGACGTATAGGCAGGGGGACTGCAAAATACAATTTGTCCAAAGCAAGAGCATGGAGGGATAATGTAGCTAGAAACATATCTAATTTTCTAAATATAACATATTGCAATTGAGAAACGAGTACAGGTCATAATAACTCATGCTCCTTTTGCCACGCAAGACTTGGCAGCCACCTTACCAATAGTTTCCTCGGCATGCATTCATCACATACGTCCAAATATGCTTTGCGGGTACGAAGATTTGCAGGCAAAAACTACATCAATGTTTACACTAGCAACAGCAAACATGCCCTCAACACACTACTGTTCAATTAAGGCTACATGCAAAGAACTGTTCATATTCGAGTCAAGGCTACTTACTTAGAAATACTATACTGCGTTCTTTGTATAAAATTCGACAATTTTATGGTAAATATAGTTTGAAAATCATCTTATTACATGGATGTTGCTGATCATGATGCATTAAATATGAACTAAAATATCCGTTATGCACGCTAGAGCTATGCTTACTGTACACTAGTGTAAGCTTAACTATTACATGTGAGACGTAGCGTCTAAAATACATATATTTTCTATTGCTAATGAGGAAGCAGAAAATAGCTGTCAAAGTATTGCAAAATCCTAGTTACCAAGATGCACAATTTCGCTAAATATTGTAGCAAAAAAGTACTTGCTTATTAATTACTAAAGCTCAGCCTCCAAGTTGCAAACTTCCAGCTAAATATGGCAATCTAAGAGTAGTCGTTCAGCTATAGTAAGAGCTTGGTCTCCAAGATGCAGACTTTCGCTAGCTCTAACAATTGAATAAGTTCAATCTCAACAGCCGAAAGCAATAATCATGATTATCGTTACTTCTCATCAGGAGACCGGACGTCAATGGTTATTTGGGGAGCATCATCATCATCCTCCTTAGTATCAGTCATGAGGATTGGAGTATCCGACGAGACGGGAACGCCACTGGAATGGGCGAGGATGGAATAGGAAGCGTCTGGTGGGGTGACAGTGACGCTGATGCTCTCCATCTGTTGGATTTTCCTGTTGTTTCGGCGCACGTGTTGCGACACGCGTCGCTTCTTGCGGCGTCCTGATGTCATCCCAGCCTTCCGCATTGCGGACTGTCGTCGGGAACTTCAATGCCACAGTAAAGCATTGCGTAAAGTTATAGTAGAGGGGAAAAACGAAAAAAAAGCTCCAGTTTAGCTTTATAGAGTAACTCAGCAATTACCTTACGCTATATTGTGCCTACTTGCTAACAAACAAAAGGCAGAATAGTAAAATACCTATTACATAGTACACCGATCGCATCCAGCAGATACAAGTACTGTTCACTGCAACTACCTCGGATTCGATTATTTATTAGATTTAATGACGGACATTTAAAATTTTGAAGCGTACAGTGATATTTTACAGCACGGCATTACAGTTATATACCTACCTTAGCGCAGACCCAGAATTAGGTCACTCATAGCAAAAGATTTCTTTACGTCAGAGGACTTTGATACTCGGCACTATAGGGTCACAATTACAAAACATCAGCACTTACTGAAGTCGTGTAGATAGACGAGTGAAAAAAAAACTTGCACTCAATAAAAAGGCTCAACAAAGTGGTGACGTTGTTCTTAGTATTGTACATGGTGTAATTCTTCAGGCATGCATTGCTTCCCTGAACATGTTTTATCTTGTGCTCTTGTTGAAGGATAAGCTTTTATTTTAAGCCTATAAGGACTAGTGTGCTTCAGAGGAAGCCTTTCAAACGGTGTTGTTGCTAAAAGATGCCTCATGATATAGTTAGTCATCACAGGGTCAACATGACTTGTTAACGCCTCCGTGCTTTGTCAATGTGTGTAACTTCGTTAGCAGACTGAGTAGATAGTGATATAGTAATGATATTATTACGAAAACACCACGCTCTAGCAGCCAAGAGCAGGTTGAGTAACTCAAATGAAGCATTATGCAACACCGGGATGCTCGAACCGATGCCAAGGAAACTCCAGAAAGCCATTAACAAATGACTTGAACGCCTGCAGGCCATCACGACCGACACGGTTGATTCCAGTAATGAATTCCAGACAGAAATGGATTAAAGCTGAAAATGATTGAAATGACGAGTTTGGCACCTAACAGCCGTTAAATGTCTCCCAAAGACCGTCAGGGCATGCGGAAAAGAATACAACCGATGTCTTTCATGTTGCACTCCCTATAAAACATGCAGAGCCCAGCCACCCCTCGCCTGTGGAACAGATTCACCAGATCACTCTCAGCACAAAACCTGACGGGCGCTAGTATAGCAACTGTGTGATTTTTTGAGTTGCTTGCTCAGAAACTGGGTAGTGGTTCAGTAGTTTGATATGTCTGTGGTACATTGCTTATCTTAAAAGCAAAATAATAAACTTTATTGTAAGGCTATTGAACACAATTATGATAAATTACTCTACTCAGAGCATCCATGTAAATATCGAAGAAAAATTAATAGACTAGTTACCTCCGCCAGGAGGTTATGTTTCCGTCAAGTTTGTCTCTATATGTATGTCTCTTTGTTTGTCACCAAGATAGCTCAAAAGTTATGAATAAATCTTTATAAAATTTAGAAGAATTGTAGGGCGTGTGAAGAGTAACGTGATTAACTTTCGGTGAAGATTCGCTCAATCGTTTGCTTGTTTGCCTCTCTTTTCTTAATACCATAACTAAAAAAAAAGTTAGGGACGGATTTTTATAAAAGTTACATGAGTTGTTAGGCATATTATAAAAAGTAAATGACAAAATTTTTATCAAGATCTGTTCGTTCGTTTGTGTCTGTGTTTGACTTATTGTTTATTAGCAAAATAACTCAAGAAGTTACGAACGGATCTTTATGAAATTTGCAGAATTTTCTAGAGATATTTAAAAGCATAAATAATCAAATTTTGATGATGATCGGTTTATTTGTTTGTATGACTCATGTTTGCCAGAACGTTTGTTAGCAACATAACTCAAAAACTTATGAACGAATCTTCAGGAACATTACAGAAGCTGTTATTACTGTCAAAAGGCACAGAATATGAATAGATTTTGGTACTGATAAAAAGGGAAATCATAGTTTAAGAACCGATTTGAATCTTTTTGTTAACGTTGTATAGCTTGGTGGAAGTATGCGCTCTCAGAGTGCTATAGTTTCTCATATTGTGGTATGCATGAGCCTTTACACATCTTTGTTAAATTGGACTTCAACTTTTAACGGAAGTAAAATGAGTTACAGCGCTGTATTGCAGGAATATTGTTGACATACTGTGCAAATTAAAATGCAGTGCGGGTGCTGCCCTACTTATTATTATGTGCTGTTAAATTTTTGGCACTTACTCCTAATTTTCATAATTATTATGTACGTCATTAACTTGTATGCCCTACACGGAAAATAAATTTGCAGAGATTATTAACCACAGATATTTTATCGACTTCCGATTAAAATTGTATCAAGAAATTCTTCTCATGCAGATTGTTTGTTTAATTCTTTTAGATAACATAGAGTCTGTGAGTTTACTGAATTGCGTTGCATGTAACAAAAATTGCAATGAAGCTTGCGGCCGAACAACCAAACGACGGGGCCATAGACTCTGCCAGAATTTCGGTAGCAAGCCAATTTCAGCTCGGCAGCAGAGTCAACTTCCCGCACAGTTTACGGTCCTTGGTACAGCTGTGGTGAAGGGCACCTCGTGTCATTAGAAGGTGGCACTGGCGACCAACTTCTATTACATCCACCGTCCACACATGACTAATGACCCTCCTGGCCTTGGCTTAGGCACACCACCGCCCAAAATTTCTTTGTTAGCCAAAACAATACACTTAGCCTATGGTTCCTACAAGCGTAGGAGCGCGACGTAATACCTTAATTACTTGCCCTGTCTGGAATGACTAATGTAGGACCACAGTGAAGCTACTTTGGTATTAAAGTTTATCTTTCCGTGTACATAAGGTGACTTTCTGATACCTGAGAATAATTTTGTTACTAGTTTTTCTGATGAATGCTCCCGTTAGTTAGCCGTTGTTGTAGAAGGCGGATGATGTAGCTACTTTGGTGCTTACTCAGTTTCCAAGACTGCCAGGCCGAATTGTTTCAGGTCATTGTAGCGAAAGCGGAACATGGTTGTATTGGGAACAGCGTGCTGTCTGTGTTTCGGCGTTTGCCTATCCCGATAGCGGAGCATGTCCTATAGGGTTGTGAATGTTCGGGCGGACTCCAGTCTAATTTAGCAAAGATGATGATGCTTGTTGAGAGTCGCTGTAATCTTCAGCGCTACTTCACGATGGTAAAAACAGTATATGTAATATTAAATAAAGACGTACATACGGTATATGACAGCAATAAAGCTGTTGCAACCTATGCTACAATATACGTATTAAAAATAGACTCCACTATACGGTTGGTGTACTTTTGGTTTCATTTTTTTTTTTGCACATATGAGCCAGCTTACGATCTTCCTAACCACATAGAAGAACTACGTGTATTATTATCGAAGGGGTATAAAACGCCGAAGAAGAAGTTTGAGACGCCTGGCCACATTTGCTTTTAAGGGCGACATTTCTTAGTAGTTCCCTTTAAGATCACTGCTTAGTTGCGCTTTTAATAAGCAGAATACGCCGCCTCGCGATTATGAAATTATAGACAAACAGTTGTATCATCCGAATATCTCTTCTGTAGATAAGTGTTCCTTGCTTAAAAATTATCTATGTAGCTCGTCAACAGCGGCTAGAAAAGAAGCATGTTCCTGCCTCCGGTTTCGCCCTCAGTTATGTGTTTTTGTGAACTGGATATCCGTCCGTATCTCAGCCCGACCAATTTTTATAGCTGCATTGGCAACAAAACCTAATGGCTGGAACATTCACGACGGCTCCATGCATTGCCACCTATCTGATCTCCTCCAATTACTGGCAGCTGGGACAAAATTCTTAGACGCAGAGCCTGCTGGAACTGCCTTACTCCTGAGCAGCCATTTGCCTTCATTCCAAGAAGCAGCTCGAGCTCAGCGAGTTAGCGCTAACTGTCAAGTCATAACTCATGGCCAACCGAACATTTAGGACAGTCTTCAGCAATCATACATAGCACATGGCAACAACCCACGAGCGTCAGGTGGAACGAAGTCCACGGACACTAAAACCAGGATTTGATTAAATTGCAAGCATGGTAATGATGCCATAGAAGCAACAATTGACATGATACGTTCCTAAACTGATATATGTTTCGAAGTCTACTGAATACTTTATCAAGAAGAGGGGAATAAAAGAATTAATAGGTCGTGCATTGAGAAACTGGAGAAATCCATGTACAACTTATACGAGAAATATGCATTGAACGCTCAATTACTGCGAATGTATCTGTTGGAGTCCCCTCAGAAGCCTTACCGTGTAGACACTTTTCATTAAGAACGTGTTTCAAGGTCTTTAACTGCATCAAAAATTTTTTGAAGCGTTCGACAGCCGGGACTTTCGCTTTATAATCATACAGTAGCACTCTCCGCAAGCGACACTTGACGCACTCTCTTTTTGTGAATGCTACTATAGTAGGCACATGGTTTTCTGACAATGTATAAAAAGTGCTACTAGGAGGTTAAATTATTGATGAAGAGCCTCCAGCTGCTCTGAAGTAATAATAAATATTACTCCCTCAGTTCTGAAATAGTTGTTCCACGGCCAAAAATGTCCATTTGTGGGGGAATTTGGAATTAATAAAAACGACGTAGAGAACACCTTGTCCAAAAGGTTTAGCAAGTTCATCCCATACATTGGTACCGATAGATGTTTCCAGTTTTTTTTTTTTTCGAGTTTTTTTATCGTATGGAATAACTATATTAGAACAACAAGAATGACATTTTCAAAACAGAGGAAGTAGTAATTTTATGCACTCTGCTTATGAAAACAGGCATAATGAGGTATACATTAACTGTTTATATGAAGAAAAGATTTGCCTACGAGAAACCTTTTGCGCGTGCTATTGAAAAGTGTCTGGCCTGAAAATTGATATGAAAATATAAAGTTGTAATTTTTTGGGAAACTACAACGATTTGAAAAAGTTTCGTGAAGAGGTATGGTAATAATCAAATATTTCTCCCGAGTTTGCGCACGATTCTCTAGTCTAGTCTACGAGGAAATTTTAGCTTTGGGATGCTGATCCTATGAAGTCAAAAGGTGTTGCGTGAAGCTTTGATAGAAACCAAAGTTTCAAATTAATTTGGAATTCGATCCGATTTTGACGAATTAGCTGAGAAGTGAAGGCAATTCTTCATATACGCAGTTAGCTAACATACGCCCAGTGGTTACTTTGAGCCACGGATAATAACCTTAAAGATCTCTTCATATTCCCGTTTTGACGGAAGAATGAGAAGGTTTAGAAGCACATTTCATGGCTACAATCCATATGCACTAAGTATAATATTAAACTATATAGAAGTTGAAATATTTTACATCCTATAGGGGTACGCAGGAGCTTGCAGGCACCACGTATTGCATGGCTACAACGGCTAACACTAAAATTTTAGAATCCCTGCAAATTGTACACACTGACGCGTTCGATATCCTAGCGCTGTGTAGGAGCTCCAGGCGGTGCAGTTAAGGCGCAGGTAATGACTGCTGACCTCACGATCAATGCTGAGTCATAAGTGCTGACTTGGAGTGCAGCGCCAGGGGTCACACCTCAGCACTGCAGTGCTCACGTGGGACTTGCATTTTACGAGCACACGTACGTGTTACGTACTTCACGCTCACGTGTTTGAGTGCATGCATCTTGTACTTCTTGAGCACACGTGTTTGAGTGCATGCATCTTGTACTTCTTGAGCACACGTGTTTGAGTGCATGTATCTTGTACTTCTTGAGCACACGTGTTTGAGTGCATGCATCTTGTACTTCTTGAGCACACGTGTTTGAGTGCATGTATCTTGTACTTCTTGAGCACACGTGTTTATATCATGTACTTCACGGTTGTGTGCGAGTGTTTGTAGTGCCTGTGAGGGCACACGTGTACATCATGGACTCGAGCACACGCGCACATATAGCTGCTACAACGGTTGTTTTGAGTACACGCGAATTTGAATGAAACGTTTTATCCAACTGCTGCTAATACTGTATGTACACACGTAGGATTTATAGCGTTAGCCCGATTGCAGAGTTGCAACCACACTTCTTGCACAAATTTTCATATTTACGAAAATCCTAACATTCCAGTTCTTCTTCATAACAAAAATAGAAACTTTAGTCTTCATAGACAGGATTTTCATCATTCATTTTCAGAGCCTGGCACGACGGCCATCGCCGAATATACGATGGCGATGGTGTGTAGACCACCGCTATCGGAAAACTTCGATGTTACCACGGAACAACGCAAAAATCCTACGGCGATAGCCATGGTCCGGTGGAAATTGCATCAAACAATCGACAATGCCTATTTTCTCCATCCGCGATGGTGTTATGAGAAAGAACTGGTCCAATGAAATTGCTGAACATTGCATCGGCGATGGCATACGATGGACATCGTCATTGGTTCCACTTCCGATGCCGCACTTCTACAACAAAAACGCGACGATCGTACGCGTGTTCTAACACGTCCTTTTAAGTCTTTTACTAATTGTGCAATAGCGAACTTAGTTTAACGAAATATGAACGCAGAATAGCGCACTCTAAGAAGTTTTTCAGGAATAACGTTTTCATCGGGAACTTTGAAATTTTTTTATATACGTTTTTGCAGAGGTCGGCGTCTCCAATTATGTTACAGTGGCAAAATCGATGCTACGATGATCCGTCCGTGGTATGTAATGCGACCAGATGCACACTTTCGAGGGTAACCTACCCTCGCAGCTCCCTTCGCGCGTGAGCTTCTGGTCTATTACGGCCAATACACTACCGGTGTAGCGGGGGTCTGGGGGGGGGGGGGTGTAAACCGGAAGTGGGCGGGCATGGGGAACCGGAAATAGGTGGAGCCGAAATCTACCCTCAAAAGTGTGCATCTGGTCGCATTACATACTACTATGGCCATCGCCATCGTTCTTACGATGGCGATGGCAATACCATCGCTCCATCGGCATCGGCACCAGAAATCTCCAATATCGTCGGCGATGACCTACGATGAAATATCCGTCGGCGATGGCTCTCGTAGGGCTACTCAACTCGGGATGGACCATCGCATTAACACATTTTAAAAATGCTAACATCTCAGAGCACAAACATCGAATAAAAGCAGCATCTCATATAACCTCGGCCTGTGCGCGATTTACAAACCAGTAATACTATTCTTAGCTGTTAAAAGGTGCGAAATGTAAGGCCCATGTTACTGATTGACATTGTTTGATCTGGGAAATGTATTAAAATAAACTTTGTAATCCTCTTGTAGGCGAGAATCTACTTAGCATCAACGGCCTGGATTATTTGCTCTACCAAGGTCTTGTCACTGAGCTTTAGGATCAAGGGGTTGTCGACACAATGATGTAGTACCATCTATTTACTTAAGAAGATCTCAAGAAAAATAGTGTAGCAAACAGTGTGTGCTCTGTAGAAAATAAAATGGAATAAGTTAACTTGAGTATAAATACCGTACAAGAAATCTATCAAGAATTATCTCTTGATGAATTAGCGGAAATAGCTAGTGACTCGAGAACACTCAGAGATTACGCAGCTATAATATTGTCCTAGGCATCTCTACTGGCGATTCAAGAGAAGGAAAAGGAAGGAACACGTAGTATGTCGATAGAAACGCACGACTCCCGTACCAAGGTGGACCAACCCACAAGGTAACAGCAAATCGGGAAAGAGGAGGAAAGAACAGATTAGAATACAGCCAGCAAAGTACTAAATCAGGAAGGAAGCAAGCAAAGTCTGTCCGTTCCAACATGTTTTCGGAGGTCTTGCGTCAACTTGCCAAGTTAAAATACTGTGGTAGTCTGCCTTGTACTCCACCAGCCCCCCTCCCTAAGGAATGTATTGTCTCCCGGCTGCAGCGCAGGGTTCCATCTTGGATAATATGTGTGACCCGCATTCCATGAATGCACATAATTTTTAAATTATGAGCAAGTAACTCAAGGTTCTCCATAGTTGGAGTTACAGATAGTGCCATCTATACATATTTACGAGCCATAAGTTGGTTTTGATTTCTACGGAGCCAAAAAGTTTAACACGAAATATTTAGATGGAAAGCATACCGACTGCTAGTGTCAGCCTAACTGAGTATTAGTTCGGATGAAATCATTATAGCTTTCAGTTCAGGCTTCACTCGCCACTAAACAGCGTTGCGAGAAAAAACAGTAGGGACGTACAGACTGTCAAGATAAATAGAGAACCCTTGTAAGCAGGCGTAAAACGCTGTAACAGCTGCCACCCAGCAGAAACTATAGGATTATAGTAAGCTCCACATAAAGGAAGTTCAAAATAACGCTACCTTCACAAAAAAACAAAGTTGAATTCTATTATTAGGGAGCCATACGGCAAAGCACAAAATATGGGCATAATTGAAAACACTCACATGGGAGGCATATCGATGGCAGTATCAGAACCTCCGCCTCTCGCTAGATGATCTCGTCGCTGCGATCGCAGAAATTTGGGAAGCGCCAAAGAAAACTGCGGTCCACCCACGCCTCTACTGGACGCTACCGGCACCCTCCTTGGGGGAGCTTCAGATGGTCCATAATAGGCCCCTGACTGGACAGAGACAAAAGAAAATCAATTGATTCGTCAGCTAAGAAATTTTTACCAATGCAGTCGGTCTTCGCTCCTCTGTGTCACACGCCCAAGCCAGTTTCAACATAACTTCGCATTGCACTCGTCAGAAAAGTAATAAATTAGTTAATCCTACATCGCCCATGGTGTCAACTTTTCTTGACGAGCTAAAAAAGTTATGCATTAAAATTTCAGTAGGTGCTCTCAGTTGAAGGATTTGTAAGAAAAGAGAACCTTTACTGGTACCGACAGTAATAATATTACATTAAAAATATAAGACTTGACATCGCGCTACACACTTCAAGGTGCCCAGGCACCCATAACTAGTAAACGATGCAAAATAATGAATAAATGGTTAGGAGAGCTTAAATAATAATCTATGCTATAATAAGAGAGCTGTCTGTCCGTCAGTCAGTGCGTCTGTCCGAAGTCTTATTTTCCCCTATCTAATACTGAAGAAATAAATTCCAAGGTACCCAACTTTTTTTCGCCAATAGGGGCAAACTTTTCGAGGGATGGTAAGATGTTATTTAATATATATTGTCACGACTTATTCAACGAAAGGGTTGCGTTTGGTGGTATAGTAATTATAAATTTTAATCTAAGTCACATTCGTAATGGCACAGCGGACAGACAGTTGAGCAAGTGGCCCCAGGAAGCGAAATATGCAACGGGAGGACACAATAGGACTAAAATAAAACTTAGCCGTGACCGCACGTAGCAAATTTCCATTACATGAACGAGTCGAAGTATTTGAGTGAGTGACCTCAGGCCTTCGTATGTTTTTTCTTGAGCACATCAACGTATTTTTTCAATTTATTTCATTCACTCTCCCGCTCATGACTGGCCAGCTACTTGAGCTGCAAAATATCGTAAAATGTTTTCACCAAGTACAGAAAGTTCGAGCAATAGGCTAACTGTTACTGTGGTTTCTCTCGCGTACAGAATTGGTTATAATGGTGCTTATACATGTTGGTAAGGAATAGATATATTCTATGAAGAGTACTGTGAAATGAATATGAAGTGTAAATAAGGCTTCAATCAAGAAAAAGAAGTTAAATCGTGACGCCGAAAAGAAACAAATTCGATGCAAGTGCTGTAAAAGTTTCCACCAACATGCACTGCAATTTTCTATCAATAATTGCTAAATTAGTATATATTACCTTAATTTATTTACACGCTAGAGATGAATTTCGCAATTTAAGATGATTTTTCTGGTTAAATTAGTTAAAATACTCCTGTGCTGCTCAGCCATAGATTCGTCGATGATGACGTCACTTTTTGGTGTTAATTTTTCGTGAGTCCTCCCGTTACGCTCTTTGCTTCCTGAGTGGCCCTGGGGTCTCAGGTTTGCCTACTTGTTAAGCCCGCTACAGACGGTAGTCTTTTGTCCTGTGTTTTTACTTCATGGCGTTCGAATACTTCGTACTGTCTATGCAAATACGATTGTGTGTCTAGTAAAAGCTTAGATAAAATGATTAATGTCATTGAACAGTTTAATGTTTGATGTCTCTAAGCTCCGCATGTCAGCGGCTCTTGATCGTGCTTGCGTGCATTCAAGATAGTCTCTTGGGCAGGGACTCTTCACCCCTCTTTTTTTTCTTTCTCTCTTTTCTCCTGCCCCCTATATCCTACTAACATAATGGCAATAGCTCATAGAGTGCCGGGCGTATGTTCCGGTGTCTCTTTGGGAATGGGCCTATTGGTGGTCTACTGCCGCCTTTCTAATCTAATCTAATCTAATTTCCGCTAGCTCAGCAAGTATCACTACATAGTGCAGCGTCACGTATCCTTTCAAATTTTTCGCGAATGTCGTCTTAGAAAATAGTGCCCTTTTTGTTGTTTACTCACACACAGCATCGCAATCAAACTCTGTGAAGTCAAAAAACGAAACAAAAGACTATCGTCTGCAGGGGGCCTTAGGGAGGCAAGTCGTTGACCCTTGTGATTGCAGAATTAGCGTTCCCGATACTGAATTTCACTGCGGTCGGAGGGTTGCAGATATCATGAAGCCTTCCGTTGTTTGATGCCATAGCTCAGACAACAGTGGTTGACTGCAGTCGGTCATTCCTTTGGGGCATAGTTTTCTGAAGTGTGGGGCTAGGCACCAGCAGATTAGTGTATACGCTACCTGTGATCCCTATTTTCTACTACGGAAGACCTGCCTTTAAGTTCACAATACTTAAAATTAAAAGTATCAGCATCTTAAAACTTATAAATACGTTTTTACAACGTTTCTGTACAGTATTTTATAGATGAAATTGTACTATAATGGCGTTGAACCATAAAATATGGAATAAGAGTATGCATGTCTAAGTTTCTTTTGGTAGTTCAAACTTTTTTTTAAAAAACCTGGTAGTGAATTTGAGACCCATCCTCTTAATGGAAACCGGCCGTGTGTACAAAGTGTTTCGTGTTTGTCCATGTACTTGATGAGCATTGTTAGACGCAGAGTTCGATGAGTCCAAATACATTTTTTATTGCAATAAATTTTACTATAGTCCACGGTAGTTCTCAATAAAATTAATCTGTCATCAGCTAGTAAAGCGATAAGTGACAATCAATTTTGGGGTGCCATTTTTGTTCTGTTGTTGATAGATATTTTCGTCGATATTTTGCTTAACTATTATAAATCCCCATCACATATTGTGCTGACGGTGGTCTCTATTTACTCTCGGATATTTTGCTGCTAGCTAGTAAAAGTTCAATTTTCACCAATAAGTTCATGACTGGTATGTTATAAAAATGTCACACAATAATAATGTTTATATATGTACTTCATTAACCAAACACGTCGTTAAAATTATGTTTTGTCCTTGCAAAGCATCTTCTGTATATCCACATGCAGTGTGCAGTGTCTCTTTCAGGATGATGAACACTTTTTTGACAAGGTTAAATGGAAAAAATGAAAGCTGTGTCTCGTATGTTATAACTGGACGATGATATTCAAAGGCCGCAGTGTTTGATATGTGGCATAGTACTGGCTGACAGTATCCTGGAACCAGTGAAGCTGATCAAGAATTTTCTATTATCTGAGACTTGGCTGAAATTCACTTTCTAATGCTCAGGTTCCCGTTTTTAAGAAGCGGTGAGAACCCTTGCTCTGAGGCTAGATCGTATGTATGTGCAGCACCAACTAGTGTATAAAGGGTGTCTCAGTTGCGGCTTACGCTTAAATTGACTTTAACCACTATACACACTTTTAGAAAAAAAATAATGAAGGGAAACAGAGCTTGTCAAGATAAACGGGGATCCAAACGTAGAATAGACGGTTCACAATAGCAATAATACAAAATAGAAAACGGAACACAGGAAATGATCATTAGCCCATTAGCAAGATGGGGAGCGAATATAACTGCGGAAAAAATTAAATTAATGCGCAACTGCTAAAACTGATATCCCACGTCTAGTTTTTAAAATAGAATACAGTCTTGCATTTCTGTAATTAACAAATAAAAATTTTCTCATTAATTTCAAGAGAATTCTACTTTGCCTCCAGGTAAACCCACCTGTTCCGCTTGTCGTCTCGTAGCTCCGCTGTGCAAGCGTCCGAAGAACTGCCCCCGATTTTCGCTGCCCATGTTGTTCGTCGAGAGAGCGTCCAACCGCACTCGATTGGGTTGGGGAGGTAGGGGTCCTGGTGGTCTCAGCATGGGTTGTGGGGACCCTCGGGCGTACTGAGGTATTTCTTGGACCCCAGGAATGGTTCCAGGTCGAAAGTGGACCGGTCGGATGGCCGTCGGATCCGTCGGATACATTTGATTGGGAGGACCACGCAAGATGGACTTCGGAGTGCCATCGGGACCAAGAGATGTGGTCTTTTTCGATAACAAGCCTTTATTCTTGAAGGCTGAAACCGCTACACTCCCAAAGCCACTCAGCTTTCCGTCAGTGGCAAATTTGGTTCTTTTTGTTCTTGGAGTGGAGGAAGTAGTTGAAGCTGAGGATTGTTGTTGCTGAGCTCGAGCATTTTGTTGGACTCGTTTCGCAATGTCCGTCAAACTTAATCGGACCTTCTTCTTTTTCTTTGGTTTTGCTGATCTAGTGCTTAGTTTCTTCCTCGCCGGTGCAGTCCGACTCTTGGGAGTGCTTGTCGCTGACGGTGCGCTTTTCTTTCGGTTTAAACCAAAGCGACTTTTCTTCCTACCTCTGGATTTGGGAGACTTTTTCTTCTTTTTTGCTTCCGCCGCAGCTGCTGCTTCTTTTTTCTCACGAGAAGATTTCCTCAAGCTCGCCAAAAAACCTTTGGCTACTTCTTTTTTCTTCTGCTCCTTTTGTAACACTTCTCTAGGATCGCCATACATGAGTCCAACTTCTTCGGCAATCAGCACTTTGCCCGGATTGTTGGGGTCTTGAATAAGAATTTGAGCTGATGAATTGGTCTTCGACAAAGGCTTTTTACCATTTCGTGGAACCAAGCTTTCAAACTCTCTGGACATACCATATGACTGAGGATATTTCGTTCTCATAGGTCTAGGGTAGTTCCGCTGGGGTCCGAAAAGATTTCGAAATGGGTTCCATCTATCAAGCCATGCACCAAAAGCTGTACGGTAAGGTTGGTAGCGATAACCTCCTCGATGATCGTAATTAGAGGGTGGCATAGTGTGATAGCCGCCTGCTCTCGGCCGTTGCTGAACTGAGCTGTACGGTGCATTTTCACTAAACGCCTGCATATTAGCGTAATTATTTTTTCTTACTGATTGTGGGAGAGTTCTTGCTGAGTATGGTTCTCCAAGAAATATGTTTTCCTCAAAGTGTGAATCCAATGGCTTATATGCTTGCTGAGCCACTTGTGAACTGATTGTATTTTTGCTAATTCCAAATATAGTATTAGCATTGTTTCCAGTTGCCTGTGACTGAACTTCCTCCGATTTTCTCAGCTTGTCAGCAACGCTTTTCATCAGGTCTAAGTTGAAACTGGATTTGCGTTGGGGCTTTTGCGATTCTGGCTCAAATTCCACCTTCAGTTCATATTTTTTCGGGTTGGATCGGCGACGAGTGCTAAGACTCCGCGCTCGACTGACAACAGATTCTTTACCAGAAGCCTTCATGGTTGCTTCACTTTGGCTTCGCTTCAACAGCTTCTTAGAAGAGTGTGGAACTGGCCGAACACTTCTGCTGCGGCTTTTTCGTGGGCCCTTTTCTCGGTCGGTTTCTGGGCTTCTAGCTCGTCTTGTTTTGCTAGAGATATTTCTGGAGCGACGAGGACTTGGACTGTTGTTACGAGATGTCCTTGGCTTACGAGGACTTCTTTTGCTGGAGTTGCTTGTGCTTCTGTGAGATATTAGAGTCCTTGTTCTAGGATTTGTAAGCACGGGAGCTGTCGCTAATCCAGTGCGTTTCGAGCGAACAGAGGAAAGAACTTTCGATGAATTTACTCTACTGCTCACAAGCCTCGGTGTTTCATTCCTCGCCCTACTTTTGCTTCTCTCCCGCGCAATATTTTCTCTGCGCCTTGTTATATTCTCGAGACTTCTTTGCCTGGCTTTCTTCCGAATAAATTCTCGAACACTGGTGATGCTGGGTTCAGGACTTGCTGATAGAGTGCGACGTCTTGAAGGGCTACGTACACTGACTCGGCTAGCACTGCGGCTTGTTTTCGTAGGACGGTTACGCTGTTCTTCTTCCTTTGTAGTTCTTGCAGATACATACCTTCTTTCCTGGCGTTGCAGTAATGAAATTCTTGAGACGCTTGACGCAGGTTTTACTGATGCATTCTTAGTAACTTTCCCGGAATTATTTTCATCCGCTGTAGATGTAGTGTTGAGTGCTATTTTTGATGAAGATTGCTTACTCTTTGCTACTGCGGAATTTATAGGTCGATGAGGAAGCTGTTTTTCAACAACCTGATCGCTTGCAATAGTCGAAGAAATTCTGTCGTTGCTTTTGGCCCGTACATTTTTCGGTGCAGTTTTGTTAAGAGCTTTGGAATGAAGACTGCTCGATGATCGCTGTCTGAGTATTCTAGATGAACGTGCACTGCCGACAACCTTGCTATTCGCTTTTATAGATAATTTTGGCTTCAAATTTGCCGACGAATCCTTTCCGTGGGAATCCGCTAAGTTGGGAGTAACAGCTTTATTTAAAGAGTGTTGGCTCTCAGTACGGGCGACGGGTTTTACAGACGAGCTTTGGCTGAGGGAAGGGGAAGCAGGTTTAGATGATAAATGTTGACTGTGGGAAGGGGAAATAGATTTAGCGTACAAGTGTTGGTTGTGAGAAGGGGAAATAGATTTAGCGGACAAGTGTTGGTTGTGAGAAGTGGAAATAGATTTAGCGGACAAGTGTTGGTTGTGAGAAGGGGAAATAGATTTAGCGGACAAGTGTTGGTTGTGAGAAGGGGAAATAGATTTAGTGGACAAGTGTTGGTTGTGAGAAGAGGAAGCAGGTTCTTCGGGCAGGCGTTGGCTTTGAGAAGGGGAAGAAGGTTTTACAAATAAGCGCTGACTGTGAGAAGGAGATGGAACTTGCAGACGATCTGTTGGTCGAGGACTTTTTAGAGGAACAACTAATATTTTTTCATTATCCGAATCACTTTCTTCTTCGTCAGATATTGATCTAATTTCTCTTTTCAATTTTCCTGGAACACCGAAAGAAACACTTTTGACAGACGCATTGTCCAAGCCGTCACCTCTTCTACTGAAATCAAGTCCAGGAGCTATTTTCTCAGGAATATAGTGTCGAGTGACGCTCTGAATTGATCGGGTGGATCGAGCAGAAAAAGTATTCCTCGCTCGTGTTTCCTGGTGACCGGAAAGTTCGGTCACAGAGTTGCTCCGAAAATGCTTTTGTGGCAAGTTTAGTTCATCAATTACCTGCACAGATGATCTTGACTTGGGTCTGTATTCGTGCGTGGACCGCGGCGACTGTGGAGGAGGTTGTGAAGGCAATTTATTGTTTGGTAGAGTGTCTGTAGTTCCATCGGATTCATCTATCGGAAACACAGCTGAATTTTCCCGAAGAGAAATGTACGAACGAGTGGAACTCGCAGAAAATCTTTTTCTTGGAAGTTTATTTGGCGACACTGCAATATTATCATCTACAAACCTTGGAGTTGTAATTCCTTCTGAATGAGAAACCTTATCTTTTCCAGGCCTGAATTCGGGGTGCACTTTACTATTCACATTGTCAAAATTAGTAGGTGAACGAACTGACCGTCTGCTTGGAGGTCGACTTAATTCTGAATTCACGCCATTAGACTTTAATGACGGCACGGAATCACCAGTCTCATTACTTTCCTCACTTATACTTGCCTCTGCTGTTGTTGTGTGTGACCTTGCGCCGCTTAGATTAGAAGAGCTGGAGTAATGAACTGAAGTCGTCGGATCCGCTTCCACCTGTCTTATGTTCGGCTGAAACTGAGGCACTTGCAG
Organism: Parhyale hawaiensis; assembly: GCA_001587735.2. Taxonomy (NCBI): domain Eukaryota; kingdom Metazoa; phylum Arthropoda; class Malacostraca; order Amphipoda; family Hyalidae; genus Parhyale; species Parhyale hawaiensis. The sequence goes on along the minus strand of LQNS02278176.1, from coordinate 2,071,461 downwards.
TGTGTTTGGAGTGGGACTTTTTATAACATTTCTACTCACAAAGGAACGTGTGCTCGTAGGCGTAGAGGGTGTCGCCTGAGAATCCACTTTTGAAATTTTCTGAATGACCGGTTCTACGATTGGTATATTCTCGGGTTCACTTGTTTTATCAGAGGTTGCAGGCGGACTAAGGATGGGTGAGCTCTTTTGCCCTTCCGTTAAGTGGGAGCCCATTGATTGCTCAGGCACTTTTGGGACCCGCGTTTCTGATTGGCCAGTGTGGCTGCTAATCGCGCGACCTGCTTCGCCAGTGGCTGCAGCCTGACCCAAGGATACCTCTGGAGTCGATTGATTAACTACGGTAGCATAGTCCGTGTTATCTTTGGGCTGCTGCATGCCAGCCACGTCGTTTTGTATGACCTCCATACTGTTGAGCGAGCTACTGTCATCCACAGGAGTGACGGCAGGACAAATTTCACCTGGTTGGAACTGAAATTCATTGTTGTAGTTGGGATTTCTTTCTGGAATGTTTAGCCCAAGTTTTTCATGCTTCAATTCCGCAAGAAGTTTTCTTAGCTCATATATCTCTTTCAACGTTCTATCAATGCCTTCACTAACGTCTTCAGCCGACATGTCGTCGGTTGATTGACTATCTTTGTGTACCATGACGTCTGTCAGCATGAAATTTCCACCGTCAGAGTTGTGAAGTGCCTGCAAATCATCGATGCCGGCGTCAACAAACCTCACTTTGGGTTTCACAGGGGATAACTGGACTTTGGTGGCCTCACCTTCCATTTCAGCATCTGGCTGAGGATCTCTCAGAACAAATTTCGGCGAAGACAATACTGGCCTATCACCATCGAACTTCAAAGAGAGTTGAAGTGTAACATTTTCTGCATCATTTTCAACTGTTTCCAAGCTGAGAGTAGAGTTAGTGTCATCAGAATACGCGTCTGAAGACCAAGAATCAATCGAGCCAAAAAAGTTATCTGAATAGAATTTGGTTGTGCAGCACTTGCTTTTTGGAAGACATGCAGCATGACTGGAACAAATGCATTTATCTTCTTCGGTAGAGCGATGTTGACAGTCACAGGAACATTCATGGGCACACTTTATCGTCTCGTCAGATTGTACCTTAGCTGAATTTTGGAAAGTTGAATGATGTAGGTCAGAGATGGCGTGAGCGTTGCTACCATCGTTGGTGCACTGTCCTCGGCATGGTCCAGTTTCAGCCGGGTTGTGGCAGTGGCCGCAGCTGCAGGATGAATATGAAGAATTCGCGGACGTGTTCTGACTTTCAGGAACTTCGGGGAGACGGATAATAATACGGTCGCCCGAGGGGCTCAGAGACCACCATAGACCTGCCTCAGGAGGTACTGAATTTCTGCTTTGGCTTCGAGACTGCTTTTGGGAGAGGCTGTAAAAAAGAAAATTAAGTGAATAATGCATTTTCTAGACTACCTAGTTATATAAGTTCTTCAATGCGTTACTAGTTTGAAATGGACTTTCTTACTATCAGCTGTTCCCGAACATTTCCAAGGGGCCATGATAAACGGAAACTCTTCAACTACGGCTTGTATGCACAGCATAGGCAATACATTCTGGAACTTCTAATTATTCCAAATAGGTTGCCACGCTAGGCGTAATGTCTACATACCTGCCAGCTACAGCAGTTTCATGAAGCGCTTAAGTAAATATAATTCTCCAAACCTTTTTAAATGTTCCAAAAGACCTGGCAATATAGTATCAAAGTAATAGATGATTTTTGAATATCATTTTCTTTTATATACTATGAAAAATCTTAGACAATGTCTTGACTAAGATTCAAAATTGTTCAAACATTATATTACTTCTAAATGGAGGACTGTGAGATGCTTGGATACGCAAACTGCTGGATTTGCGGGACGTTAAGTCGCTGCATGGTCGTGTATCCCAGCACTTAAATTAATGCAATTAATAAACAAGAAAAATTTGAATTTAAGGTTCTTCAAGGAGATGTTTACGTCGAAATCACTATCAGGTAGTTAATCTAAAGCCAATTTTAAACTTTCTTATAGCTGGGGTGAACCAAACAGCCATACACCAACTCACTAACAGTTGATATCAAACAATCGGGCTATTTGAGTGATCACAACGTTAAGCCGTTCGCTATTTCGACCGTAGTTTTCTCTGGATGATCATCTAGAAGAGGTGGATAAGGCACATTTGCTGTCTTCTTTATTTCTTGCGAGTCTGGTCCTGTAAGCCGATTGCGGAAAATCTGCAGCCGGAGGCACTTAAACCATCTATACGCGGTAAATTTTGAGCCCAGACGTGATTGCAAAATAATATAAAATCTACGGCACTGCAGTTCGCTAGAAAATTTAATGATTTTATTGTAATAACTGGAGCGGTTGCGAGGATGCTGACGGCAAACCCTACAATAATGGATCGGTGCACCGGCCGAAACCTCTCCAAAAACTGGCTATATGACAGGCAAAACTGGGAATAAACAATAGCTACTATATATACACTATTATACAGGGCCGTACCCAGCTCTGCCATTAGCTACTTATTGGAATGAAGCACAACCACAAAGCGAACATCTACCTGGGAACACCAAACGTTCAATGATCAACCATTATATTTCAACATTCATCACAGTAAAAACATTTTTATTAGTAACCAGATGTCTAAGGCCCCCATCGTGGAGGAACAGAGCTTCTGAGCTATCTTACTTGCATACTCGAAACCTTCATGGGTCTGCCCTACGAAGGCCTATATAATTTCGACCACTTTTGCACTCATCGTTGAGGAACAGAACCACCAATCTACGATCGTTTTGTATAATCGAAACGTTCGACGATCAGCCATCACAAAGGCAATTTTAATTTTGATAACTTATAAGTACTGTTAATGAGACATAAAACCTCGGAGCTCCTTATTTCCTGCCTATCGAAAACGTTCCACAGTCCACCATTGCAACGATTTTTAATTTTGACTACCATGAAGCTCTCACTATTGAGGAACCCCACCTCTGAGCTAACACCATCTATTGCACAGCCGAAAGGTCCAACTATCAACCATTATGGTGGCCATTTTTCAGCACTACAACCGAAGTTGATGGCCGCCGCAAGTACACCGCCTGGCCACTCCTGCCTAGCTTGCGCCGCTTCAAGAACTAAGGGCAAGCAGGAGTGCCGCGCCGCCGCCCCTAACCTCACACGGCACTGTAACCTTGCGCACAGATTTAAGTCGAGCTGGCTTGGCGTGACCGTATTAGAAGAATTAGTGGCGCTTCAAGGATAAGGATTATTGAACCGATGACGTGAGCAATGGACGAGTTAAAACTGCGCAATGTTTGTGTCATTTTGGCGTGACTTGTTGCGATATGCAGTCAGTCAGTTGCTGAAATGGAAGAATTCGTGGGCACGGTGAAAATTTTGTGACGTTGATTTTTAACCTAACTCTCGAAAAAGAATATGGCGAAATATAACTGAAACATACTGATTCTTGGTGTATCATTGCGAAAATTGAATGTGAGGTTTTAACAAGGGTAATTATCTCTCACGGAAAAATTTGGTAATAAAATTCAAGCGTCAAATTTATAGTTCGAGGATAAAATTTTCCTGAATCTAGGGTCATTCGGTAGAGTTTCAGGGCGTATTTTATAATTTGATTAAAAGATAATATATCTATAAAATCAACTGATATTTACAATGTGACTTCCACCTAATCAAGCATTGTAAATATATCATAGTGACTAGCAGATACGCAGTAGCCAAATCCTCAGTGAATTTGACTATTAGGAATGAGCCAACTGTAAAATTTATGGGTATTTTGGAATATGATTGAGCAAATACCAAGTGTATTATGTACTAGAAATCCTTAAATACTACAATCTAGTATTCTTTATTAGGGACACCGTCCAAGATGCACACACTTTACAGTAACTAACACACATTCGGGCTCCATTGAATGCACTGAGATGCATAGAATTGTACTTTACATGCACCTTGATTTTTTATTTTGTTCACTTAAATTTTATTTTTTTAGTCACCACTCTATTGATACGAATCTTGAATAACTTTCTAAGGTTACCTTTTTACGTTATGTATTTGCACTTTCATCTTGAGCAGGAAAACTCTATTCTGCACTGTGTAAATGTCCGTTATGATGCTAATTTTTATTCTGTAAAAATACTGTTAATATAGCTTGCTGTAGTTCACAAATACAAGCGATGAATATCTTTAATAATCACTAAAACGAAGAAGTGCAAACCCCCAAGGCTATTTAATCTTAACATATGGATCTACAAGCTACTGCATCTCTTACCTATCATCTGGAAGATCCGCAGCACCAGTAGAGGTAGGAGAGTTTTCTGACGTTGCCATGGTGAAGGAAAAAAGTGTTTGGAGAAAAGATGCTCTCACTGTCGTGTTTGGAGATGAGTCACAACTGAGATAAGACACACCTGACTTTTTGGGAAGAGATGCGATTGTTTTTTTACTGATACGGCATGGCTTCAACACCTAGCAGAGAGCGCAATTATTGTAAAAATGATACAAATGAATAATTGTTACATAGACTACACCATACCAAGTAGCGAGTTCTTTGATTGATAACATGAGACCATGTTCAGTTCCTGGACGAGCGCACCAGTGACCTCTACAGCAACGCGTGCTTGGTATGCCGAAATCGCACCAAGAGCCTGCTGGCGAAAAACGGAATTAAATGGCAAAATATACTCGTGCTTCTTCATAGATATGACTAGCAACGAATTATTCTTTTTCTCATAGACACGCAAAGTATTGACTCTCATTAAACTGATGATACTGACTATTTGAGTTGGAACCGAAACTTTGCTAGCACGCGGATGATTTAGTTACTTATAATTGATACAACGAATAAATCGAAATATTTTTTATGAAACATTCTAAGAAATAAATATCAACAGTAAGGCATTTCTTGCAACTGCTTTACTGGAGGTGAAAGTACACATGTATCTCTGTATCGTCATGTACGTTTATATAGGTCAGAGATTATAGCTTCACCCAAGAAGTGTAGCACTGCACGGTAAACACACTATATATATATAGCATTCCATGCATATCAAATAAATTAGACGGTTCCAGGCTGACACTTTGGAAGCCGTGTAGGTTGTTGCTCAAGAGATTAAATTTATTATTAGACTGAATTTCTGCGTATTTACAGTATCGTAAGACACGGCCTTTAGCAGCGTTCATAAAGCTATATTTCTTCATAGTTTACATCGATGTCTCTAACTGTACAAATGAAGATGATTTAACTTGAGAAGTAGGCGGCGCAATGCGTATTAAAATAGCATAGAATATTCACCCAAAGAGATTTGTATCCACAGAGGTAAATAGCAATAATAGCAGCATTTACTTGAAACATATTTTTTTAGACTATAAACGATCATACATCGAAAATATGGACATTTTGTAACAGATCTTACTGCATATTGGTTCCCTACAACGAGTAAGATTACCGGTACAGTAACAATAAGGTTCACTCTGACATTGAGAGGAACATTCACCCAGTTGCAAGAAAAGTTACAGCTTAAAATGCAATTATTGACATGTATGAAAATTGTAGTTTTTCAAAAATTCCGATACACTTGGAGTACGGGTTGGTGGCAATTTATGGGAAAACATAAAATGGGTTAATATATTACCGCTACGTTCATATAACCTAACGAATGCTTATATATGACTAAATAACAACGTAGATTCTAATTTTATTGCTTGCAAATGTACTTGAGTATTTTTTGAAAGCGTGCTAAGTATGTGGTTCAATCGTTTAACAAAAGAGAAAATATTTGATTCAATAATAATGAGAGCTGTGCGATATGTGTTACCTCGAAGAAGTCTCCTACACAACTGACCTTTGGATCTCGTCGATCTAAAAAATAAATAAAAATGAGAAAAACGTGTTATTCTACCGAAAAGAAATATCTGTTGCAGCATAGTCGCACCTTCGTAGCTATAACATAGGCGACAAAATAAGGCACGAAATTCTTTGCTCCGTAATCAATCGTGTTGTTCCCATTTTTCGCTTTTCTAATTGGCTTTCTTTCTTTCGTCCTATTGTCAATAAACAAATATCTCTACAGCACTGAGTTTGTACGTGCCAATGAGCATGGCCTTGTGGCCTCGATCTTGTCCCGGAACTTGTACTTATTGGGGACGTTCGAATATGGAAGAAGAAATAACGACTTCGAGGTGTGACTTATTGGAAACTTTAGACAGAAGCGTTGGCTGTGACACATTTAAATGAATAAATAGCTCTTATTAAGAATACACGAAGTTCACAAATACGCTTGAGCCTGCTACAGGCTATAGTCTTTTGTCCTGTGGTTTTACGTCACCGCATTCGAATATTTCGCTCTGTTCTGGCAAACACGACTGTGAGTGTACCAAACGTTTCGATAAAATGTTAACCGTCGTATTCTTTGGCTTAACCCGTGTCAGTAGTGCAGTGATAGAATCTTTTCAAAATTTTAGTGAGTGTCGCCTCCAAAAGCAGTGTTCTTTTTTCTTGTTTACACAGCTAGAGCAACGCGTACGAACGCAGTGAAGTGAAAACACAGGACAAAAGGCTATCGTCTGCAGCGGACCTTTCAAGTAAAAAGTAACCAAAGTTCAAACTAGTGATTACGCCCAGTCACATAAACTGGTGGCCACGCACAAGAAAAATACATGGATACATTCAGCTTACACCTGCAGACATGAATGGCATTAAGCAGCTCATTCTCACACAGGAGCACAGGTAATAAAAATGAGAGTAAGAACAGTTTGCTGCGATCGTACGGAGAATTCCGCAGTGATTCAAGCTTACCCTCCACTGCGTGATTGAGAAACACGGTTTCATGACAACTAATCTGGCCCGGGGGCTTGTAGCAATGATTATCACCCAAATTTCAATCAGAGCTCATTCATTAATACAGGGAACAAGCTCACATATAGCCCTACCGTACCTGAAGTAATGCATCGTCAAAAAGCCTTTTAAGCGGCTAAGGGAAAAGGTACACCCTATTAAAACTTATCGTATATACTATTACTCTCGAATTGTGTTGAATAAATTTGATACAGTGGAGAAAAACTATTTTAGAGTGGTAGAGAAGAAGTGTAAAATCATAACAAAACTAAATGCTGATGTGTCTTATCTGAAAAATTATCGTAGGAAACAACTATGATTGTTGTCGAGCTTGGTTGCAAATCATTCGTAATCACCTGCATATTTTATGGGGTGCTTTCCAACCTTTATGGTTGGACTAACTCCAAGGCTTCTAACCCTAATTAAGGGGGGACAGTAGTCCTTAATGAAGGATGTGTTTCACCCATATTTCCTTACTTACCCAACCTTCTCCCACCCGTATTCGCCAATAGCATTTCCCTCACTGTTCACATATATTGCAGTCTGTATATTATTTCCAGTGCAAAATTGCGTCAGCACTGGATGCCTGCCTTGCGCAGTAAAGTAAAGGGTAGTAGTACAACTTCTAATAGCTGTGACACACGCTAGCCAAAAGCTGAGGAAACTCTCGCGGACGCGCAAAATTTATTGCACAAAATAGCACCTCGATCTCTATTCACACGTGAGAATGGCCCGTTGGTCATAAAACTTCGAGCTCCGTTCATCCAAATGACGTTGTCATGGCTACGGACTGAACACTATGATAAAAATACTTCTGACAAGCAAAATAGTATAATGGATGCTATCCAATGCCTTCAAAAGTAATGCTTAGTACAATTATATGATGGAAAATCTTGAAAATAATAAACCATTGCTGCTCCGAAAGCGAACTAAACGCCCTACCCTCCGATAGATGTCTCTGGTGGCCAGGAAGAAAGGGTGTAATCTTAACGCAATACGATATAAATAAATAATACTGAAAAAAAGATGGAGAATATGCGCTGAAAATGTTAACCGCTTTCTATGGCAGTAGCTCTTTGCTTCCTGCTGTGGCGATTTGTTTTTTCAGAATTTCACGCGTTTGACCATTGAATCGAGCGCAAAAGTGCTGCATGCTCCATCACATAATTTTCGGCAAAAACGGGAGTGTGCAGGTTTTTAGACGTCGATTTCGCGCGCAAAACTCGGATACTCGCTCTTTTGGATAGCTTGTGGCATCGGCATAAGAGTACATCGCAGGCGTCCTGCGGCGTAGCACTGTTATAGGCCACTGTAGAACTGCCGTGACGTCATAGTCACAAGCCAAAGAGGCGAAAATTTTAGCATTCACGCATTAAAGTTATCCACTGCAGGTCATCATTTCATTATGAATCCATCGTTATGGGTGGACATATTTCTTACGAGCTTTTAATTTTCGCCGTTTACCAACGGCCAAAATTTGTTGGAAATCGATGAATATAAAGTGCTATGAATCTGCAAAATAAATTTAATCTTTAGTGTTATCATGTATTGATTGGCTAACTAAACTAGCCCGTAATAGTTCTACTTAATAAAATTCCTATATGTAGAAAATAAATTAATATGTTTCTTTGTTTATTAGTCGTAATTTACGCTTGTTAGGATATAAAAGCGTTGAGGGGTAAATGAATTATTACTAAATTTCTTGTTTTAGCACAAAATTTCAAACATTCTTGCTACAGTAAGCATGGTGCGTGGGTGTGAAATGTTACCAACATTTTCTATTTTCTTCCATAATATATTTATTGACGTCATCGGCCACGTTTTATACATATTTATCAAGTTTAAGTCGAAAAGTTTAGTGTTAAATAACAGTCGACAGAATTAAAATTTGACGTTTCAGGAAATGTCAAATTCCCATCTTCAGAAATTGTAACTAAACAAGGACATACAAAGGATGATTAAAAAAAAAATAAAATTTTACTTGGTAAGAACTAAGTCGGGACAGTGTTGGCATGGAGGGACCTAAAAGGCAAATGACTACAGTGCGGAACGAGGGTCCTTATATAGGCCTCGGACGGTATGGGAGCGGAGGGAGGCGGGCAAACACAGTCGGAGACAAAAGCGCTGGTCATGGATCGTGACGAGTGGAACGTCTGAACACATTATGCTGTGGCTAGGTTTAGTTTTATGAATATATAGAGATTCTAGAGTTCTGAGTTTTATTGGATTAGAATAAGCTATTATAGAGAAATCTTTCTTGCTAATTGGATGGTTGTTTTGCTCTGCATGAAAACGGGGAGCTGAATGTGAGGGTTTTGCTACCGGTAAACCTGTTCTGCTTGATATACCTAAATGTTGGTCAACGCGGGCTTTGAAATGTTGTCCAGTGATGCCGTAGTACAGAACTGAGCAGCTCGTGCAAGAAAAGACGTAAACAACACTGGACCGGAGGTTTATGGAAGGTTTATCTTTGCATTTAAAATAGAATCCTAACGTAAATGAATTTTTGTAAGAGAACCTAAAGTTTATGTGCGGGTAGGCCTCGGAGAGGAAATATTTCAGGGAATTGACTTTATCGATAGTGGTTTTGCTTTAGTATGGGAGGGAATGGAAAAAGTCTAATTTACCAAGTAAAATTTTCTCTTTTTTTTTGTCATCCTTTGTATGTCCTTTTTTAGTTACAATTTCTGAAGATGGGAATTTGATATTTCCCGAAACGTCAAATTTTAATTCTGTCGACTGTTATTTAATATAAGTTTCATTAGGTTTTACGATAACCAATATTTTCTTGCTACGTCACGAATTCATTCACCGCTGCTATTGGCCGTGGCTCTAGCCGAGGGCGTGGTTATATGACGTCGTGCGTGGGCTTATTTTGATGTAATTATTTTAACCGAGATTAGTATTCAGTCCGCTACTTCTTTTAGTTCACTGTGCTACTGATGATTAGTTGCTTATACAAAAAAGTTTAATTGATACGTGCGTGCTAGGCCTGCAGCTCAGAAACCATTCTAAGACTCTAAACTCCAGAACGATGCTAGAGCAGGAGTTTAAACCAGCATGTGCTTTGTGCAGTTCACGCACTTTCATATTCAACTTCTTAACTCTAAGACGGAGTAGAGTCTTATACACAACTTAGGGAAGTTCCAAATCCATTGATGAATTTTAGCTGTACCCATTGTCAGGGTACGTAAAACTACAAGTTTTTGTTTATTTTCCGAAATTGAATGTCAATCAGTCATTATGACCAATAGAAATTAGTTGTTACAAATATGAGAACAGTGTAATAAAGAATAAAGTGTATTGATTGATAGGTACGCTTCGTGTTTTTCTCGATCATATGTTGATCGAAATGCCCACTAATGAGCTGGAAGCAAAGAACAGAAACTGAATTACGTTTTTTCTTTTTTACTTAAGTTTGGCTGACATAGAATTGCATATCTTGACTAAGTTGACTACATCTAAGACGATATAATGATCAGCTTCCGCGTTTGTTTCTTGAAAATTGGCTCTTACCCTAACAGAATATTAGCCGTGACTGTCAGCTATGTTGAGGTGCTGGAGCAAATTATGCACATAGGCTACTGAAGTTTTTGATGGTCCGGTTCACTTTCATATCTTAACAACAAGCTAAGATTGCAAGAGCAGAGTTTCATTAGCGACATAATTGCGTCACCAGGCGACGCATGTCATCCACCCGCTAGCACGCCCGAACCGCCCCTGGCGCGATAGAACAGTAACGTCGTCATGTTGAACCTCTCACGCAAACTGAAATTAAATTAGAAAAGTTGTTTGGAAAGGGGTTGAAAGATGGGGCATGTAGTACGTAGAGAAAACCGTGTGCCCCACGCATGAGGGTGTTTCCTCCCAGGATCAACGCACAAGGGAACAGCAAGCTGCTAAAGAAGTGAACTAATAGAGTAGGTCATAATTAGTTGGAGCAAGGAAACGCAAAAAAAAAAAAAAAAAAAAATTAAGCACAGAAGTTATATGTTTCGAAGGCTCATGAAATACGCAACAGTAACCAATGGTTGGAGCGAGATTCTACTCTCTCCATAGGCCAGACGAAGCTGATGTTCGAAAAAGAAAGAAAGAAAGAAAAAAACTGTTACCGTGCGCAAATGCTTTCATGATGGCACTACGTGTTCCTAATACTTTTTCAACGGACTTTCGAAAACTAAGCGGGTGGTCTAGCGGTAGAAAAAAAAATGCAAACGTATATATTCCGAAGAGACCTAAAACAGGTGGTTTGCTTCACAAGAAAAATGGCGGCGTTATCAAGAGTTCGGTCATCAGTTGCCGACACAGGAGACGATAGATAACAGCAGAGTCAAAAGTTTCGATTAATGTAGCATGACTTTTATTTTTTCATTGTTTCAAGCAATGTGAAGGTTATGAAGCTTACTATAAAATGCAAATGCGCTGCATTAGGGAGAGTTTACAATACTTTTGAAGTGCTTTACTTATGTGCCAAAAATGACCGCAAAAATTGGAATCAACACCCATTCTTTGCCTACCATCGGTGGTGTAGTTTTGCTACATCCACAATATAATAAACACAGTTGTTGGTCGCTTGCTTGCTTGCTTGCTCCCTTACTTGCTCCAATGTCGGTCCGTCTCTCCGTCACGCTCTATGGTAATAAGATAGGAATAAACTGAAGGGCGCAGTGATCCGATGAATGGGAATAAAGACGTAAGAAATTTGGGGGCGTAGCGATCTGATGAAAGGGAATAAGGTAGTTGGAAATATGAGGGCCCTGTCTGTGGATCTCCGGTCTCTGGATCCCAGGCTCTGGATCTCCGGCCTTTGGATCCCACACTCTGGATCCCGAACTCTATATCCTGGGCTCTGAATCCCCGGCAGTTGGAACAGTTAGAAGAGCTTTATAAGTCTCGCTCCTCAGTCATGGAGTTTTCGTTCCTTTCGCGCATAATCCATACCGCTTACGCTTCATTAGCTGAATCACATCGTAGCAGTTCAATCTTCATGCTGAGTAGACGCCTTTTTATATTGAATTTGCATCGCAGCCAAATTTCGACGCTTGAGGTTCAACAATCAGTACGTTGGTTTCCACGATACGAAGAGCCCTGGTCATTTCCAGTGAATTCTTTTGACTGAACTATATTTTTCTTAGTGCAGCTTGACGTTTGTCCTATTCTAAGCTGATATTCACTCCTTATCTTGCAGGGGGGATATTTTACAGTCGCAAAACTCATGGTTGTACAACTTGCGTTGCACTAATGGAAGATCAGGCCTGCAAGATCGAGACCTATGATACAGCAAAACCCATAGTGGGAACCGGAACAATATACAGCTCAATCACAAAATATTTGCCGTCATTTTTGACGGCTGGACCCTCTAGAGAAAAGCTGAGCTTAGCCAATTTCACATGGATAAACCATTACGATTCCTATGCCAGCGTTACTAAATTCAAGTGTTAGACTGAGGTTGGATGGCCTTAAATTAAAATGCGACTCTGTACCCGGTCGCGTACCCAGCAATTGTATTTGACAGCCTGTACACCGAGCGAAACGAAATTAAGCTTTGATATACACCTTCTTTTGCAGCGTTATAATTCCCGTGTATATAGGCTGGCTGAAGAAGAAGTTTTTTTTCTCCAATTCTTTCCGTCCATTACTATGTGGTCCTCCAGTTTCAACTCCTCATAAGACGTAATAGGCCCACATCATGGTATAACATGCAACATAACACTGACCGCAGTTATTATTATATGCGGTGCATGTACCGTCCCTCAATAATATTTCTCATATGGAGACTGCGTTCAACAAGGTTAGGACACAGTATCCTGAGGTTTTCATGCTTAGAAATAACATAGGAATAATACTAAAAAATAATATAAGAGACAATTGGCATTAAGTTTGCAGTGATCTACTAGTGCAATGCCTGCATCTATATAAGGAGATGATATTGACATTATTTTCCGTTGAGAGGAGCGTTGGTTACACAGAGGTGGGGTGAATTTTTTTTTTAGAGAGAGTGTGAATTACAGGATACAGCCTAAAGTGGGCTAGGGCAAGTCGTTGCGTGTTAGTGGACGGTATGGTTACAGGGATTTAAAAAAATAGGGGAAAAGTGCGATGGAAAATTTAGAATATATAGACCAGCTTACTATATTCATGAGTGAATGAGAAACGGACATGTATTACAATTTAAGTAATTGCTACTAATGATAATACTGGAAAAACTTGGAATAAAATAGAATAGATAAATTGTATTAAAGTGCAAGAGACTCTGCACATTTCCAATTTAATTCATTGTATAACCATGATTTCTCTATTTGTCATAGATAAGGATTTATTGATGTAAAACAGCCTGTGGAGCATTAGGAAAGAAAAGTAAGCAGAGATCGCGTCAGAAGATATGAATTAACTAAGATTAGATTAGATTAGATAGGCGGCAGTAGACGAACCAAAAAGCCCATTCCCAAAGAGACACCGGGACTAACACCCCGGCTTCTTTGAGCTATTGCAATTATGTTAGTAGGATATAGAGGATTGGGGAAACGAGAGGAGAAAAAACGGAAGACGAAAGAGAAAAAAGAGAAAAAGAAAATAAAAAATAGAAACCCCGGCTTCTTTGAGCTATTGCCATTATGTTAGTAGGATGAAGAGGATTGGGGAAACGAGAGGAGAAAAAACGGAAGACGAAAGAGAAAAAGAAAATAAAAAAATAGAAACAGAGGGGGAGATGAAGATGTTTGCTATGCTGTCACGGTTACCTTAAGAATTTTCGCAAAGGTGTAAAAATAAATTATTTTCCCATATGCATACGGTACTCAACATATTAGAAGGGCGCAGCACCATCAGTGTTTAATTCTTAGTCTTAAAGCTAACACCGTAACATGAGTGTGCTGCAAGTAATACAACATCAAAATCATCATAGTTAGTCAACAAATGCGCTGCATGTTTCTGTTACGCAACAGTGCGTTTGTGAATATATGACAGACTGAAAATAATCACTCTTCACAAGTTTTATTGTAAATTTACAACGCGAAATTACACGGCAAAAGAAACATAGTATGTTTACAAACGCGTTGTATGGTACGCAACTCGTCTATCTATAGTATTGATATTTCGGATGCGAAAAAAAGAAGCTAAAAGAGCAGGTGTGAAAAGTATTAGTGATTTACATTTCTCTTACAGGCAGAAAAGTATGCCGCTTTCAGTTAGGCAAGATGCAGCACGTGTTCGTAATTAATGATTAAAAAATTGATACGAGCATGCATCGAAAATATAATTATATTTTTCCGTTGAAGTTCTACTCACGGTATACATCTTAATTATGTTATTGTTGTAGTCACAAAATTTGCGTCTCCTTTTCCGAGCGGAACGATATCACGGAGGGAAGAGCAGGGGACATATAGTGTGTCGATAGAAACGGGGAACCCATGCACGAAGGTGTTTCCACACAGGATCAGAGCGCATTGGAATAGCAAGTCAGGAAAGAAGACGAAGAACAGAATAAAGCATGAGCAAATAGGGGTGCGAAATCGGGAAAGCAGCAAAGTGGGCACGAAAGACAGACGTTCCGAAGGCCTAGGAACGGCTGAGGGACCTACATTTTAATTATCCATCATTGCGCGTGGCCTGCGCGTTATCAGGCCGCCCCCATTGTCCGGCCACCGGACGCCACTTTGTTTGTATGAGCTGGCTTTGGGTTCGGGGCTCTGGGTAGCCCCTGAGTTGGAGGAAATG
>LQNS02278176.1:2029026-2047707 GCA_001587735.2 Parhyale hawaiensis | reverse complement strand
TCTCTTCTCGTTTCTCCATTCCTCTACATTCTACTAACATAATGGCAATAGCTCATAGAGGATCGGGGTGTAAGTCCCGGTGTCTTTTTGGGAATGGGCCTTTTGGTTCGTCTACTGCCGACTATCTAATCTAATCTAATCTTATAACCTGACCTTTCCTAACTTGACCTTACCTATCATAACCTTACCTAACTTACCTTTCTAACCTTACCTAACGTTACCTAACCTAACCTTACCTAACGTAACCTAATTTAATCAGCGATACAGCGAGCAGCGCAGCTCGCCAACTTGAACGCAGCTCACACGCACATGATCTGTGTACACAAACACGCACACAAGGTGTCGTGAATGACGGTAGCGCGTCCGGGTATTAATCTTCTGTTGCGGATAAATTAATTTCCTTTATCCCTAACAAAGAAAAATTCCAAACAAGAGAATGCCCTTCCCATAGTTAGTACCTCATTGAGAACATCTACTGTATATTAGCAAGATTCCGTAGTTACATGAACGTGCTTCAAGAGAGAAAAAGAAAGAAGGTACATCGATAAAACTAGGAAACTGTATGTATTGCTTTAAAACTATGAACTTTGTTAGTAATAGACTGGTCACCAGGGAACCGTATTCTAAGAATAAAAAGGAGAACCAGGCTACATATAAAGACATATTTACTAATTTATAATCTGGATAGCAAACGTTTCGGATTATATTATATGTCCATCATCAGTTCTGTAAAATAGAGCACCGTACGGGGCAACAGCTTACAGCACCATCTGATTTAGCCATTAGAAATCATAGCTTAGCTGAAAATCACCCAATTAAGCGCAATAATTTTTCAATAATCGGGAGTACGAATAATGTGCAAGACCTTAGGTTGCTATAGACTCCCTTTTAATTCACACCGAAAAACCGGCCCTCATTCGGCAGTTTCTTTGAAAGCTCTTCGTTAGGCTAGTTATGTTATTTCCTTAGCCCGTAGTTTAAAAAATTGTTAGTTAGGCTGATCTTTCTATGTTTTGTTTTTCTTTTTAAGTCTTATAGAGTGTTACAGTGAATACTTTCCTTCCTAATTTTACTTCAGCAATTTTATGTAAGATTTCTTTCTCTATCTTACAGCACTGATGATGGACATATAATATGATCCGAAACGTTTGCGATCCAGATAGTAAATGTTTTTTATATGTAGCCTTATGTAAGGCTTTCCCTATATAAGGAAAGAGAATGGGAGGGAAGTACCGTCAAATAAAAAAAAAACATTGAACATATAATGAAGGTCAGCACAATCTATGAATTTCCCACGAAGGTAATTTAGAATAAATTTTATACAGCTCTTTGGGATGATGTTCTTAGGGAGCACCTTCTGCATAGTTCCCAGCGATAGCAGCTCTAGGTCGTATGTTGTCTATTAAGCTGATAAATCGAAGATTATGGGACAGAAATGACGGGATGGGAGGTTTTTAGAGATGGGTGATCCTGTGTAACTATGTGGGTCAACCTTTAGTAGCTGTCGGCTGTTGGTACAGAGAACATCTATACAAGTAATACATAACTATCATCACGTAATTTTCACTCCTATGACTCTTCGAACTTCCGAAACCCCTTGCATTACCGGTTTGTGAAGACATTTATTTAGGAGAGGTTCTGGGTTTTTAAGGCCAGTTCACACAGAGCGTCACGCAATGCGTGACCAGGCGCGACAGCTGCCACTTACTGGAATTTTACCCACTATCTTGACAATTATCTTCATTTTGGGGTCCTGGAAAAACGTTCAAGAACAAGAGAAACCATGGATATAAGTACAAAATCTGATAATGGACTGCTACCCCACCTGATCATACGAGTATTACACACAGTGATTGCGATTAGTTTCATTTTCGATATCAGAAAATATTCTTTTAACTGGTTTACCCATCCTACGTTTTGAGGAGACTGGGCCTTCCCAGGGGAACCTATAGGCGTCTTAACTAGGCCTACAGGACGTCTGTCTTTTTCTTGCCTACTTGCTGTTCATTTCCCTTTGAATTACTCCTGATGACGCTTTAATAGACCTGTTTTTTCGCTTTTGTTTCCTGACATGCTCTTCCCGTGAGCGTTAACTCGTGCACAGATTTCACATTTTCTTTTGCTCTTTAGCTTTTCTTTCTTTTGCTCTTTGGATCCGAGCATGCGTTGCGGATTAGGAGGCTTAAACTATTATCTTGAGTACCTTAAGGTCTTCGAACGAAGTCCAGATAACGTTCCACACATCTCCTCACGTGTGTGGAGTCATGATGCTGGGGGTTTCTTCAGTTGGGTCTCAGTCAGCGACCAAAGAGAGAGCCAGCAGCGAATTATGTCTACAGTGCACGTAACCGCTGGCCGCTGGTTTATCTGGTATTATTCTGAAATCGCAATCCAGCAAATTTTTGAACTCTTCAACTCTCTTGTCAGTGCCGATTCGAATATGCCGAAGCATTTTGTTAAACAGTCTTGTCCGTGCAGTGAAGCTATTAGAATATTTTATTGCCACGGCTTTGCTTGTAATGCGCATCTCACAAGTCCTTCTAGCTAGTTCTCTTGGAATGTGTGGCCATAATTCGTTGATTCACATTCACTGTGATACGGTCCAGTATTTTCCAAAATATATGAGTGTAAAAAGGTCGAATCTTCGTTACTTTGAATACAATTGGAAACAGTTAATTACGTCGTTTGTGGTAATTGCACTCTCTTCTGTTAGTTAGGAACATAATGATAAAAACATTCATAAAAGATATGTTAGAGTATTTATGCCGTTACCAATGTACAAAAAAAAAAAAAAAATCAGGTAATCAGCAGTTTTTTTCCTGAAATAGTCATCGCCAAGACGAACTGTTAAAATCTTGGGGGAAAAATTCCAAGGAGTGTCCTCATTCGGGTATCGTCCCGCACGGCAAGAGACACTGTGTGAACTGCTTTAGACGTAACAGAGTTAGTAGCCTGTACAGTATTATTAAGTGATGTCTTTATGATGTAAGTATCCATGGCCCACCCCATAGATGCTTCCTGAAAGGCAGATAAAAGTTTATATGTGTTTTCACCCCTGTAATGTTTCGCAAACTTTATATGCGCCGTCATAAATTAGCGTTCATATTACCACATACAGTATATAAGACATTTCTTGGTACTTCGGGTGATAAGTTTTCTTGTCTCCAGATAAAAAATATTTCCCACATTAAAGTATGTAAATGGCTAGTACAGAATGGGCTTCCGACTTCTATTGATTTAACACATTTTCATTCATCTCTCATTTAAAAATCTTCAACTAAATATAACATCTACATCATTCCATTAAAAAATGGAGACACGCCTGCTAAAAGTGACACACTTATGGGGCGTTTGCCATTAAAATGATCTATACTATCCTAAAAGATACAAAAAAAAAATGCTATTAGAAAGAGTACGGCTATGTATATTCAACATATAGGTACACCATACATTTTCACATTTTCAACAACTATAATACAATAAACTTCATTAATGTGGTAACTAACAATGTTGTGACCCATAAAAACCTTCAACAGATATATGTGGGCAAAAAATTCTTAGAAATAGCTATTTGACAAAAGTCCGTAAGTTTGTACGATGGTTCAAATCAGATACTTAGATTTTCTAAATGATAATGTTCCCTGATAGGACCAACCTTGAAACGTTTCCAGGGGTTCCCAGTATATAATGTTGATTTCAAGGCTGCGCTTACACTTTATGTATTCTATAGCTACAGGAACCTTCCGCTCAGCAGTAACATTATGAACATATTTTTTTACTGAATGCAGTAGTATCAATATATCCAAGATTTCAAAATTTATGGATCAATATACTTCCTTAATGTAAATTCCTTGAACCTTGCTTTAAAGGTACCTTCCGATAGGGGTTCTCTTAAGTTGGAGGGCATTGAGTTGTAGGTTCTTACACATTGAAATCTTATTGCTCGCCGTTGCAATTCTGATTAGATTAGATTATTTTATGAGAGCTGACAACGCAACCTAAATGAAGCCATTCTCAAAACTGTTCACGTGATTCAAAAACTTTCTTATCGAATTACTTAAGTAAGAATTAAGTAAGAACTTCAGTTTTCTACGTTTTTATTCAAGTTTTGTATTTAAGCAAGTAGAAAACCAATGAAACAGAGTCAGAGACATGAATGCTTCTCTTTTCACTACGATGATGTTTTAAAAGTTTATGTCATCTTTTATTGAATTTCAATATTTATGATCACTTTCATACAAATGAAGAAACAAATGAACTACATGTCAATAAGGAAGTATCGTTGGGTACCAATGACCTTGGCGCTCGGCAAACATTTCCAGAGCTGGGCGGTTCGATTCAGCACTGCGATTAATCGAATTTGCGTATTCAAATTGGATAATTTAATACATAAAATATCAAGGTTAATGGGTAAATCATGTACATACATTTAAAGACTTCTGTATGATTTCAGAAGTAGCTACATACAGTAGGTATAACACGCATGTGGTTAGATTTTTCTGACGCATCTCTGATCAGTTCAAGTGTTGCGGTGAAGTAAGATGCAGAACACAGTTCTTAGTTGACCCTATCTTTCTTTCTGATCGAATCAATAGCTATTACTGTACTTATTTTGTGTATTATGTACTGTATAGGTTCATTTCAGTGGTTACATTTTAGTTCAAATAGAAGTTTATTTTTTAACTTAAGAGCTTGTTTCTTTTTGCATTAGTTAGAAATTACATGTTTAGGTTAAAAAATATTCATTCCCTGTTGATAAAGCTTTGAAAACATTGAATCCCGTTTGTAACAATAAATTGTTTTTAAAAATGTAGATTTTTAAAGAATTGGAAAATTAAATTAAGTAAGAAACTTAAATTGTATCGGATGCTGGCTATTCAGACTTTTTTTCGAGTCACACCCGCCCTTGACCATTTGCATGGCATTATCGAGCATACATGCTATCAATTTCTTTTCACCTTATTTTCTTATCAAGTGGTTTCGATTGATCTCAATTGAAATTAGGCGATAATCATACATAGGAAATCGTAGAATCGTGGAAGTTCTAGTCCTGGAAAATTCTATACATGTAGTCCCGATTTGCGTATCCTAGCTTTTTGACAGACAAATCTCAGTTCGCGTAACATTTGGTACTCTCACCACGATTAGCACATTTACCTTAAAAAAAAACACAAAAATCTACGCCACAAAGTATCGCTTAGACGTTAACCCTGTTTTGCATATAGTCCTTCACTCGATCCCATAACCCCCAACTTCTTAGGTAACATTAATATTTTTACATACATATATGTTTATATATATATACTCGTGACTGCGTTTTCAATTTATTTATCCAGGTTTTACATATGCTCAGGGCCATGTACTGGCTACCTTAAATATTAAA
The DNA here is from genome assembly GCA_001587735.2 of Parhyale hawaiensis. Taxonomy (NCBI): domain Eukaryota; kingdom Metazoa; phylum Arthropoda; class Malacostraca; order Amphipoda; family Hyalidae; genus Parhyale; species Parhyale hawaiensis. Next base: position 2,042,324 of record LQNS02278176.1, on the reverse strand, counting down.
AACACCGCCTTTGCGGTGAACAGAATTGAACTAGAACTATCCACAAATCTACAGCACGACCCTAAATAACAGGAACACCATTTCAAATGGGCCTGCAATGGCCAAAATTGCCTTCTACAGTAGATTGGAAATTGCGTGATGTATGCACTAACTTTTCAGCTCAGTGTTAACTGTGTAGGCTCAAGACTCGGAACCAAGTACTGTACAACTGGTAATTCAAAGACAATATTTTTCTTTTGTCGATATTCCTTACTCCTAATAATTCCAGATGAACTTTGCAGCTAGCATATACTAAAACTACTGCATACTACCATGCACTATAGTCTGGCCATTTATCGAGGCAGTTCAATCGTGGTCAAACTCCTCTAAATCGGTGCCAATTTTATGGGTATTTCTAAGGTTTCTCTATATACAGGTAGTGAGCAGGGCTAAGATATGGGCCGAACAAAATCCCAGAAATACCCATAGAATTTGCAACGCTATAGAAGTGCCTTGATAAAATGGCTAGACTCTGGTTTACAGAGCAGACAGCAATGACTTTGATTTAATTTAAAGGCAGTTGATTGATTTTACAGTTCAAAAATGAAGATTACGTCTGCGATTATTACTCTGTCAAGTTTCTACATCGTTCATGGCGGCATAGTACCAGAGTTCGTACGCTGGGGAACCTGCTCTGAAGTACGGCAGTACAAAGACTTCGCTTTGGAAGAGGTATGTGGAAGCTTAGTATCCATTTCTGCTACGGCGTTTACTCTTTTATTGCTCTCAAAAAAACTAATTTGAAATAAAAGTATAGTACATTATTACAATCTGAGAACAAACCTATCTGAAGCATAGACTGCGTATAAGCCATTTCGGTACTGACGGGACATATGTATATGTCCAGCATCAAAATTTTTTGATTGTTAAAACCAGTGCGTCTCGCTCTGGAAATATGGATAACATGTTCCCATATTAACATATTACCTGTCTGAAGTCAGGGATAGTATTTTATCTACGACTGAACTACATAAAAGAGCAAAATTTTCTGGTAGAAAGGGTTAAGCACATGTCCTGGTATGTCAGTTAGGGTAGCGGCTGATACATTCGTTCTTATACCTATGCTTAAAACAATGGCGCGACTCTTCTACCAAAGACTGGGGAGCCGATTGTACCCCTGAACACTTTGGAAATATAGGGAATTGTTTCTATATATCTAGTCTAACGACTGACAAGTAAAACTTATTATTCATAGTATCGTAAAAATCATTAGATAGAAGCAGAAGGAAGTGGGATTCGATAAATTGATTTTCTCCTGAAATTGACATACGTAAAAACTTAAAAGTAAAATATTTATGCACATTCCTGAATTTCAGAAATTGTAACATTCCGTACATTTCATTTCATGACAATTGTGGAATTCTATCATGATGTTCTTTAACATTTAATAATATTCACAGTACATCATTCATTGCATTTATTAAGCGTTTAACTACCCTATCCGGAAGCCTATCCCCCTGATAACAATGGAGTATGTCAAACAAGAATAAAAAATTGAATAGCATAAATTCATCAGAGCCTCTCTCGGTAAATTTTTGAAGCTGAGTAAATGGCTTCTTTAGCTTTACAAAGTTCATGACTTGGATCTAATACATGAGAAAATTTTAGACCACAGTCGACTGTGACACCAAGATCTCACTCACTCCAACAGCACGTTATTAAAGTCAACAATAGGTAGTGAGTGACATTTTACAGGGCTAAAAACATTAATTTGATCGTATAAGCATTTGCTGTGAGTCTATTACTTAAAAATCACGCAGTAATATGTCCTATAAGTTGTAAAATTTTTACTATAGCACCGTACAAGGAGGTATCATTGACATGAAACACAGGGCCATCTGCAAATAAAACTATCTTTGCACTATGATTGACAATGATATCATTTTATAAAAACATTGAATCAGAGAGGTCGAAGTAATGACCATTGAGGCACACCTTCTTCTAACCTCTGAATACTGATTTGTTTTCCCCCCAATAACCACATATTGTCTACGATTTGTGAGATAGCAGGAAATAAGTCTGCTGATCGAACCTCTCACTCCGTAATGCTCTAACTTCATAATAACAATTTCTTTATTTACCGTGTCAAAGGCTTTCTTTAAATCTAAGAACAATCATATAGAGAACGTTTTCTTATTAAAAGTAGGCAAAATGTCTTAGATGAGATTGAAGATGGCTTGAACTGTGTTCCGCCCTCTCCTGAATCCGTACTGCGAATTGTTGAGAATATTATGCGTTTCAAGAAAATGCGATAATCGTGAGTGAATTAGCACTCCAATAATGTTATTAAAAATAGGAGGGGTGGATATTTGTCTAAAATTCGCAACTGAATTCTTACTTTCTTCCTTAGGTATTGGTACGACTCTAGCCATGTGTAAAACATCGGAATAAATTCCTAGGATTAGGCATTTATTAAAAATAGAAAAAATATACGAGGCAACAAATGGTAAAATTAATAATAGATGCCTAGCCTATACTTCACCTCTGTTGTAGCATTCATGTTTCATTTCATTAACAGTATCAAAAATTTCACCACAGGTCATCGGCTGGAAATTGCACTGCGTTTCATTCTGTGGACTAGACCAGTGGTTTTTAACAGAGGGGGGGGCGCCCCCTAGAGGGTCGTGAGCGGATGCCAAGGGGGGCGCGAGCCTCCGCATTAAAACCTGATTTACATTAATCACGTTTTCTAGGAGGTTATGTTTTGTCGTGTTTTTCTGTTTTTCACCAAGATAACTAAAAAGTTATCAACTGATTTTTACGAAACTTACAGGCATTGTTAGGCAGGTTAACAGTAACAAACTAGAGCACTCTGAGAGCGCATACCTCCGCCAAGCGAGGCAACGGTAGCGAAAAATTCAAATTGGCTTTGAAGCCCTAATTTTCTCTATTTAAACTCCAAAATCTAATCATTTTTGTCTTATGATAGTAATAACAGCTTGTGCAATTTTCTTGAAGATCCGTTCTTAACTTTATGAGTTATACTGCTAACAAACGTTATGACAAATATGAGTCAAACATGCAAACGAACAAACCGATCTGCACCAAAATTTGATCATTCGTGTCTTTCAACATTAATAACAACTCCTATAAATTTCATAAAGATCCATTTATTATTTTTGAGTTATTGTGCTGATAAGCATAATATTATAAACAGTGACAAACGAACAAACGAACGAACGAACAAAAGGATCATTACAAAAAAATGGTCATTTATTCTTTGTTATATACGGTTATACCTAGAATTTCATGTTAATTTCATCAAAATCCATCCATAACTATTTGAGTTATGGCATTGAGAAAAATGAGGTAGACAAAGAAACAAACAAACGGATGGACATATCTTCAAAAGTTAATCATCTGTTCCTCCTTACATACCTAACAATCCCTGTGAATTTCGTCCAAACCGGTTCATACCTTTTTGAGTTATCTTGGTGACAGACAGACAAAGAGACATACAAACAGACAGAGAGACAAGACAGACGCGATGGAAACATAATCTTCTTGGCGGAGTTAATGATTATCTTTTGGTGGAAATCCGTTCATCTGCTTGTTGGCCTATATTTTCTTTGCCCCATAACTCAAAAGTTGCGAATGAATTTTCATAAATTTTTCATGCGTCTAATATAATCAAATTTTTGTTATAATCGGTTGATTTAAATCGTTTGTCGCTGGGTTTGATTTTTACGTGTTAGCTCAGTAACTGCTAACGTTCTGAATAGATCTTCATGAAATTTACAAGAGTTGTTATTAATCTTCATAGGCACGATTAAAATTTTGGCGCAAATTGCTTAATGTGATTGTGTGTTTGACTAGTGTTCGTCATAATGTTTGTTAGTAGCATCACTGAAAAAAAAATATTAACGGATCTTCGAGAAAATTGCAGAACCTGTTTATACAGTGGCCACAAAACAAAGCTTACCCCTGTGCCGCAAAAAACAAATTTATTGTAGAATTCGCCTATAATTCCGTTTTCGCATTCCTCACCATATGAAAGGAGAGATGAGGATGGTATGAAGTGTGTTGCTCCACCCCGCGCCACACAAAATCCCCCCTACGTAGTCAGTCAGTGATTTATCGGGGCTCGAGCAGAATACACGTTTGTCATACATTGGTCCTATTGGAGCTCGAGCAGAGTACATGTAAGTCGCACTGGTCCACGGCCCTCTACTTTCCTACGTCTCACTCATTTTGGCACCATAAAAAAAGCCACCACGGGGTCAAAATGGGTCGGAACAAGCTTACCATTGAAGAAAAGATTCAGGCCCTCACCTTAATCGAGCAAGAAGCGCCAATGAACCGCGTAGCTGTCGAATTGAATGTCAGCAGAGTGTCCCTCTTCCACCTTAAAAAATCGGCTACCGCACTACCTGCCGGAACCATACCACCATGAAAAATGGGATGTGGGTGCAAGACAAAGAAGGACTGACAAAGTGTTGGTGAAAAAGGTGAAGATTGCAGTCGTCTTCCCTTGCTCCCACATCTCACTTTGCGTGGCGGTATGGGCAGGTAGTGCGGCAACTGTTTTTTTAGGCTTATAGAGGGACACTCGGCTGACATTCAGTTCGACAGCTACTACTACACAGTTCACCGGCACTCCCTGCTCGACTAGAATGAGGGCCCGAGTCTTTTCTTCAGTGGTAAGCTTCTTCCGACCCATTGTGATGTCGTGGTAATTTTTGATTGGAGTCAAATAAGTGGAAAAGTACGTAACAAAGTAGAGGCCCGTGGACCAGCGTAACATAAGTGTACGATATTCTTTTCAAGCCTTTGAAAGATCAGACTGACTGTGGAGCGGAGATTGGTCTTCTGTGCTGGAGTGACGCAACACACGTCATACCACCCTTCTCTGATATGGCTGGGAATGCAAAAATAAAGATACTGGCGAATTATGTGATAACTTCGTATATTGCGGCACAGGGGTAAACTTTGTTTTTGCGGCCACTGTTCTATCAAAAGGCATAAATCAATACATCTTGGTCTTGATAAAAAGCAAATCATTGTATCAGAACCAATTTGAATTTTTTGTTACCGTTGTATTCCTTGGTGGTGGGATGCGCTCTGACAGTGCTCTAGTTTGAACTTGTTTAGTACTTTGGGTGGTGTTTTGTTACCACATTTATTTGAAACCCTAAGGGGCCTCGAAGCCAAAACTGTATCCCTAAGGGGGGCGTGGGAGTAAAATCTTTAAGAACCACTGGACTAGACGAAAGCTATATATTGTACGTTACGCTCAGTCTCGGCTCAGGTAAGGCTCTCGCTAAATCATTGGCAACAGACGTAAAAGGTTTTTCCACTCTGTGTCCGCTAACGTTTTTGCACTCTGTGTTTCATTACCAGCATGTATTTCAAATATGGAATCAGGGGCATAACGGTCCATCAACTCATTTATTACTTTCAAAGATTGTTTTTGGTCATTTGCAGCGGTTTTTATTAGGTTCAAATAAGATATTTTCTTTGAAGATTTTACGTGGACATTGAGAGCATTACGATACGATGTATATGTATGTTTGGTAATTATATCTTCTCTATATGAGTGATACAGCTTGTGTTTGTTTTTAATCAGTAATCTAATTTCTTTGGTAATCCAACGAGTTAATAGAGGTCTAATAGGTCTAGGTAGTGCTCATTTCAAAGGAAGACTGGAACGATATATATGATAGAGTGAATCCAGACACGTCGCCAAAATATCTTTCGGATATGCAATCAACTGGAACTGCCAGTCGTGACACATTCTCTATAAATTTATTTATACTACCCTCAATACTAAAATTGCGACATATTTTTTCAATTTTAACTAAATCTTTATCAGCATCAATAGCTCCACAAACTTTGATACAATGAAAAGTTGAATTACTTCAAACATGGTCCAACGTTATTAGAGGAATGACTCCTAAAGGAGGTGGTAGTGCTCCCTTGGAGAAGATAGATGTATCTACAGGGGGCTCATAAATACTAAATAATGTTTAGTCATCTAAAATTGTTTCAGCTTCAGAGCTGCAAAGTTATAAAATAAAAAAGGAAGTGTAAAATGTTCTCGGTAAGCAAGTTTTTTTAAAAGAAAGGTTGTTTTCAATTTGTCAAGATGAAGGATTCAGACTAGGCTATCTGTGCATTTTTAGCGAAAAATAATGCACATTGTTATCTATCTGTACGATAAAGCTATATTTGCCTTGCTTTTTGTTTTCATCCTTCCCATAACCCAGGAAATTTTTGCGTGGGTGCATATGGAGTGAATTAAGGAACTAAACAGCGAGCCTAGAATAGTTTAGAAGCCACTGGTGCGAAACAAATATTGTGCTCATTCGAACGATCCTTGTCTGGGCCCGAAGTGATACAAGAAAACACAACTTTATAAAACTGGGACCCTATTGTATGTCACTGTTACCACTTGTAAGCTCATTTCTGAAGCTCAAGCACCCAGTGTAAATGCCCAAGTGGCGTGCAACCATTAGCCGAAATAACAGAAATTTGCGTACGCGTGGGTGGGGCTCATAGAATCGTGGGTGTCTAGAAATGTAAAGACACTGCAAGCTACAAGACATTAATTCCTACAGTGTTGTAATGTTAGTAACTCTGAGCTCAGGAGCGTAGACCTTCATTGCAACTATGGTTCGCGCTGGAAGTGTTGGAAAAAAAAAAACCCTCACGCTGAGGCGGTTGATAACTCCACTTTGCAAAGCAAGATTAGGATTTTGAAAACAAAAAGAAGGGTGAACGATTCAGAGTCAACGCCTGAATCTCGATTCAACAGGCTGACGGCAGCGCACCTGTCTAAAGTGTCAAGCCTCAGAGTCTTAGTTTGACCCACCACCCAAACGAGCCCATTAATTGAATGGCGCCGTTGTAGCGGGGATGCAGCGCTTCATTTTTTTGTTTAGAGCTTATAAATATCAACTTTATTCCAGCGACGGTTGTTATCACCAGCAATACCGCTCGAAATGGGTTTCAAATGACAGAAGTGTAAAAAAAAACCGAACACCTAATCTGATTGATTCATAATAAGTAAGACCAAAACCCAAAAACTAGAGAGAGCGTACACGCGGCCGGCATCTATCCCATTCTTTTCTCGCCAGTCAGAAAATACATTAAGGGTGAAAAGTTCGGAGACTCCAAACCCCCCCCCCCCCCACGACAGCTACGATTCAAAGCGAAAGGAGTAAGGNTGCTGAACCCCCCCCCCCCCCCACGACAGCTACGATTCAAAGCGAAAGGAGTAAGGAACTCGCAACTCCCCATAGAGAAGTACCGCCTATAGAACAACCTACCGCGTAAGGTTGAAAAGAATAAATTACAGACTCACAAGCAGCTCCAGACAACGTCCTTTTTAGTGTCCATAAGATGACAATATCTACCAACACCGACCAACTACAACATCGCACGTCACACTACACGCTAGGTTTGTTGGTGCGATTTAACGCTAGCGCATAATTCTTTTAGTCATATGTACATACGCCGAGAGGAAAAATGTTTATGCCCACATACAGTACTCGGAGTGAGTGAGTAATGTTGAGCATCAGATGCATTGTCGGGCCGATAGGAGGTACTTGCAGTAACTCACTGTACATTGGCAAAAATAACGAGAACTCACTGCTGGTAGGGAAGGTCAACAGTGGCATCCATGAAGAATAAACTGCATGGCGGTGCGTACTGACGAACTGACTCAATGGGAAGTCGAGTTTAAAGTTACAAGGTTTTACTTCTCCGGAACTTCATAATTGTATCAATGTTTGTTCTTCCATTATGAATCGTGCCGCAGGTGATAGCAGCAGCCTAATTATGCTTGAGACGTGTGAAAACACTATTTAGGGGGTAAAATAGAGTATTCGGTAGTCTAACGAGCTGTTAATGCTGCATGAAAACCGGCCGAGAGGGAAGAATTAAACCAACGCGCATGACTGAAGCCTGGACAAATCAAGTCGAGTAAACTTAACAAGACTTTGGCCAGCCCACCGGTGGCGCCTTTAGGTAGTCTTGAATGTATCCGGAAAATTCAGCAAGTCTTAATGTGAAGTATCAGCCATCTTCCGAGAGAAATATGTTGTTCTATGTATGTCTGTATGTCACTATATATAGCAGATACTAGACGGTCCGTGACCCGTTGGGTCATCACGATCGTCTTCGCTTTCGCTAAAGAGGTGTTATTTAGCTGGGCGCAGACCACCCGCTATTCGGCCGTCCTCTTTTGCCCGTCAAAGAGCGGCCCGTTCGGTTCACTATCAACAGATTCTTTGCTTCTCTAACGATTGTTCAACACCCAGGTTGTAAGCAAAGTCAAATTGTTATATGTAACGTATTTCAGTTGTATTGCCCATGGAACCGCTGAATTGATCGTTCTTGAGGCCCAGTTCTGTTTAACTTCCGTATCACAGATGCAATCGAATTAAAGTGCTAATCCAGGAAGCAGAGAGCGTAACGGGAGGACTCAGAAAAAATTAGTGTCAAAAAGTGACGTCATCATCGACGAATCTATGGCTGAGCAGTCTAGGAGTATTTTAACAAATTTAACCAGGAAAATCGTCTTAAATTGCGGAATTAATCTCTAGCGTATTAATAAATTATGCTAATATAATATATACTAATTTAGCAATTATCTGTAGAAAATTGGAGTGCATGCTGGAGGAAACTTTCACAGCACTAGGGCAAATTTGTTCCCTTTCAGTAGCCTGATTTAACTTCTTTTTCTTTATTGAGGCCTTATTTACACTTCATATTCAGTTCACAGAGCTTTTCACAGAACATAGTATTCTTATCAGCAAATATAAGCACCATTATAGCCATTTCTGTACTCGAGAAAAACTACAGTAACAGTTAGCCTATTGCTCGAACTTTCTGTACTTGGGGACAGCATTTTTCGGTATGTTGCAGCCCTAGTAGCTGGCCAGTCATGAGCCTGAGATTGAATGAAATAAATCGAAAAAATACGGTGATATTATCAAGTAAATACTATGCGAAGGTCTGAGGTATCACACCGAAACACTTTGACTCGTCGATGCGATGTAAATTTGCTACGTGCGGTCACAGCTATGTTTAATTTCAGTCCTATTGCGTTATCCCGTTGCATTCTTTGCTTCCTGAGCTAATCCATGGAGAGAATGCCACTGCCCCCTCAACTTCCGTATCACAGATACAATCGAAATAAAAAGCTAATCCATGGTAAGAATGCCACTGCCAACCCCCCATACCTCGAATTTCTTCTCGTGTAATAGTGAAGAAGATGTGTCAAACAAGACACAAACAAGGCATAAATAAATAAACAATACACAAACAAGACCGGTTCACAGACTTTTAGTATAATACTAGACGACCCGTGACCCGTTGGGTCGTCATTACGGTCGTGTTCGCTTTCGCAATAAAGCAGGTGTTATTTAGCTGGGCATAGACCACCCGCTATTCGGCCGTCCTCTTTTGCCTGTCAAGGAGCGGCCCGCCCGTTTGGCTTACTATCAACAGATTGTTTGCTTCTCTAACGAATATTCAACACCCAGGTTGTAAGCAAAGTAAAATTGTTTTATGTAACGTATTTCAGTTGTATTGCCCATGGAACCGCTGAATTGATCATGCCTGTTCTTGAGGCCTAGCTCAGTTTAACTTCTGTATCACAGATGCAATCGAATTAAAGAGCTAATCCATGGAAATAATGCGACTGACAACCGCCCCTATACCTCTGATTTCTTCTCGTGTAATAGTGAAGAAAATATGTCAAACAAGACACAAATAAATAAACAAGACACAAATAAATAAGTAAGGAAGACCGGTTCACAGACTTTTAGTATAATACAGATATATAGTTGAGTATGCAGCAATGAAAAGAAATGGTGAAAATGGTATCCAGCAGCTCAAGGGGAATTAAGATCTGATCTGAAGAACAATAATTGGCTACATTCACAAATTTATGAGAAAATTATAGCATTAACACCATCACGACCGCTACTGCCGTCTCTGCTATTTCAATGCAATTGCTGCAAATACTGATTCTACTAAAGCTAGCAGGCGATAGGTCTAGACAGCAGCCCAAACGGTATTTTATACTGAACACGTGATTAACATATTATATTGCAAACACCTAACAATTTTCAGTTAATACGCAACAACTGTTTAAAAAGCAATATCAACAACCTGTACATGATCTGCGACACACAAGATATGGCGGCGGCAAGACAATCATACTGAATCAAAGGACAAAGAAGATCAGTTGGTGCTTGCGCCTTTTGTTATTCTCACTGGATGACAACTATTTAGTTCCTAAATAAATATAGTTTAATTTTAATGATCAATCCCTAATTAACTTCTTTAAATAATACAGAATTAAAAGACAAAAGGAGATTAGTTGTGTTTGAACAAATAGTTTAAATCTTAATGATCAACTATTAATCCACTTTATTAATGCCCTAGCGGCGAAATGACCTCACGGAGAAATGCCCTAACGGCGAATTGACCGACGGCGAATTGACTGACGGCGAACTGACCGACCGTGAAATGACCAGCGACGAAAAGACCTGTCACGCACCCAGATATGCGTGGGATGTCAAATGCCGCTGCTCCATGTTAATGTTTGCCTCAAGCTGCAAAATTACACATGCAGTGCAGCTTTATTTGAGAACTCACGATAATGTCTTACTGAACGATGTAATAAATAAATAAATAACTATTATTAAGAACACAATGGGTTCACAAAATACGCTCACAAGTACAAACAAAGTAGCCAAAGTTCAACCTAGTGATCAGGCCCAGTCACAAATATTGGTGACCACGTACAATGAAAATAAATAGATACACTCAGCATACACCTGCAGACACGAATGGCATCGAGCCGCTCAATTTCACACAAGAGAGAGAGAGAACTCTTGGCTGCATTGACACAGAGAATTTAACAGATTATCCTTGTACAGTATGATTGAGACACACCGTTTCATTTGAGCTCTTAAGCAGGTAAGGTAATTCGGTATAGCTAATGTTTCTCAACTTCACAGAATTCGTGTTACAGCTACGAAGCGTCGTCCTGATGAACTTTGATAGACTGGGGCACTTCAGAAGAATTACGAGCGCGTAACTTTTTGTGCTATTTGATATGCAGGATTAGGCTTTCAGCAATTTAGAGTGAAATCAGTTTGTGCTTCGTACTCGAAATGCATTGCAAAATGGCAAATTCAATACTTTGAATTGAAGCTCCAAACAAGTTAAAGCTAATCGGATTAAATTATCTTGAATGAAGAGAGCGTAGTGAACATATCCCAGACGTACCATTGAGTTATAGTGACCTTGACCTCTACTTTATCTTATCAAGAAATGCAAGTCATGCGGCACAGTGTGAGACAATACGCCATCTGGATAGAAAACATGAACCCTTTGCCGGATAAAATTGTCTTGATATAACAGTTGTTTCTGTAATACATTTCCTCCAGCCTTAATTAATCGTTAGGTTCTTGGAAGTGCTGTTTTATAAAATTTTCTTGATATAACAGTTGTTTCTGTAATACATTTTCTCCAGCCTTAATTAATTGTTAGGTTCTTGGAAGTGCTGTTTTATAAAATTGTCTTGATATAACAGTTGTTACTGTAATACATTTTCTCCAGCCTTAATTAATTGTTAGGTTCTTGGAAGTGCTGTTTTATAAAATTGTCTTGATATAACAGTTGTTTCTGTAATACATTTTCTCCAGCCTTAATTAATTGTTAGGTTCTTGTAAGCGCTCTTTTATAAAATTGTCTTGATATAACAGTTGTTTCTGTAATACATTTCCTCCAGCCTTAATTAATTGTTAGGTTCTTGTAAGCACTGTTTTATAAAATTGTCTTGATATAACAGTTGTTTCTGTAATACATTTCCTCCAGCCTTAATTAATTGTTAGGTTCTTGTAAGCGCTGTTTTATAAAATTGTCTTGATATAACAGTTGTTTCTGTAATACATTTCCTCCAGCCTTAATTAATTGTTAGGTTCTTGGAAGTGCTGTTTTCCCCTCAATTTTGTAATAATGTGTTACCTTTACCGGCTATAGTTAAAAAAAAAAAAAAAGAAATTGGCTCAAAATATCACTGAGGTTGAAATACATAAATTTTTCTATATTTCCAGTTAAGTTATCTGTAGCCACTGCATGTAGATAAACTGATATTATTCTTCGGAGAGTGTAGTCTATTTTGTTCCTTCTTTCAGTTTCTTGGAGAATGGTACATCATGTACAGGATTCAGCACAAGTTCATCACCGCACCGCGTTGTTCTTCTTGGAACTATACTTTAGAAGGTATTTTATGCAAGTATTGTCATTGAAGGTAATATTATATTCGCCAAGAAGGTAATGTTTAGGTCGAGTGATTCTGTTGGTCTCCAATATAACACAAAAAGTTATGGACCGATCTTCACTAAATTTACGGGGATTGTTACGCTGATGCCACACGCTATCCAAAAGAACGAGTATCAGAGCTTTGCGCTCGAATTCGACGTCAAAAAACCTGCACACTGCCGCTGCTGCGTAAAATTCTAGGATGGAGCGTGCGGCACTTTAACGCTCGATTCACTGGTCAAACGCGCGAAATTCTGTAAACAAGCAGCCCAGAGACATCTAGCGGCTGGTAAGGCGTTCGTTTCGCTTCTGGAGTCGCGACGGGTTTATTATTTTCAAGATATTTTATCATAGAATTGGACCTAATATTACTTTTGAAAGCACTGGGTTGCTTTTATCAGAGCCTAGCACGATGGCCATCGCCGATTATACAATGGCGATGGTGTGTAGACTATCGCCATCGGAAAAAGTACGATGTAACAATGGAATATCACAAAATTGCATCGGCGATGGCCGATGGCCAATTCTGCTATCGGCGATGGTGTTATGAGGATGAAATGGTCCGATGAAATGACTGAACATGCCATCGGCGATGGCATGCGATGGGCATCGTCATCGGTTGTACTTCTGATGCCGATGAAAAAGGGTTAAAACTACAGAAACACAGCCTTATGAGTTTGTAACATTCGTTTTTTAGTACAGTTAAAACAAAGAGGAGGTTACAAAGTTTATTTCAATACATTTCCCAGATTTAACAATGTCAATTAATAACCTGGGCCTTACATTTCGCACCTTCTATCAGCTAGGAATAGTATTACTGGTTTGAAAATCGCACACCGGCCGAGGTTATAAGAGGTGCAGCTTTTAGATTAGATTAGATTAGATAGGCGGCAGTAGACGAACCAAAAGGCCCATTCCCAAAAAGACACCGGGACTTACACCCCGATCCTCTATGAGCTATTGCCATTATGTTAGTA
>LQNS02278176.1:1984529-1997465 GCA_001587735.2 Parhyale hawaiensis | reverse complement strand
AGAGCAGCTGTGTTAGGTTAGGTGTGTTATAACAGCGTATAGCTTGGAATGCTACATATAATAAAGTGGGAGCATTAACTAATCGGTGAATTCCCACTGGTCACGTTAGCTGATACGCCCTAATTAGGCTTGGGTCGTCAGACAGTGTTGAGTTGCAATGAGTTCGTCAGCGATAAGCGACGGACGTTTACTCAGATGGGGTGGGCTACGTTATATGAGCTGCATTAGGTTAAACTGAGGTATATTCCAATAGTGTAGCGTGGGTTGGTTTATTTTGGAAAGTATAGTCTTTATTCATCCGTGGAATTCCACGGGTCCCGCTAGTGCATAATAAATACGTGGGCTCAATTTAATCTTCATGGTGACGTTTGTTTTACATTCCTTCAACTATATCAAAAATTTCATTGCAAGTAATCACCTGAAAATTGCACACAGTTTCATTACGTGGACTAGATATACGATACTGCACATTGTTTACTGGTATGTGTTGCACAAATTCCCGGGCTATGGAAGGAAAATGATAATTGAATCTTTTGGCTAATGACTTACCTTTCAATATCTCACTATCAACAACCACCTCTCCTACAGAGTGACGAGAGCTGCTACCATGCAAGTAGCTTATTAACTACACGGCGCCGAGGCAGAAATGCCTTCCTCAGAGATGAGGGGGGTGGGGGGTCTCGGGTCATTTGTTCCTTCCGTCAAATTGGCTCCATAGTTCTTGGTGACCCGAGGTCGACTGCAATTACACTTACTCATCTGGGGCCAGTGGGCCTATACCCGCAGCACAAACCAGTGCAAGTGGGTTTCCCAGGTGAGGATGTGGTCTAAGTTGACTTTACTTTTACTGCATGTCTTTCTAGTTTCATGAGATGCTTTAAATTGAATGTTCAGTAGGTTTTGAGAGAAACGGATATATATGCTTAATATATGTCTATGATAATTTCTTCATACAAGCAGCGGGAGAACCATTTTCCGAAATAAGTGACAGCGATAAGCTAAGCTCATTAGGCTCAACTTGTCATAAATGTTATATGTATATACTATTGTATGGTCTGTATAAGAGTGCTGCTTTTACCCCGGTCAACTAGTAGAAATTATTCGAAACTTCATTGCCCTTCAGGAGGAATAAAATACCATTTGAAGTTAAAGTATTGAGTTTCTGCCGTTTCTATTCTAAGATAATCTATTTGAGTTGAACACAATGTACTCAACTCAGAGTGAAGAAACCAATGCTCTCGTCTCCCTCGTCTGAAGTTCCAAAACAGTATTGTTTGGTACAGTTTTATCTCACTATTCCATGACGTCCTTGATACCCATTATCATGACGTTCGCAAGACACGGTTATCTAGCAAAAACTAGCGTCATTAATCAGAAATGAATCTCTAGGATACAATGTCTGACACAGTTTTAACACTGGTAGTTTATACAAGTTTTACATTATCACCTTTCTCACTTCGTTCGCGGGTGATAATCAATAAGAGTGACGTTTTGGCTTATGAATCACTAAAACTGGATCTGCAATTATAAAGGCTGCGTAAATTAGCGAGGCAAAGGGAATGTGCTCTCGGTTTCAAATCACTTTTCCGCTTTTACTTCCCCGTTTTATAAAAGTGGCTAGTCAGTGAATTGAAAATAAAATACAGATAAATTTTCAGCAATGCAAAGAGTAAGTGCATGCTAGTTTTGAACAAGGTTCATGAAATCCTTCGTCCGGCGGGATTACGTGGGCATGGCCGGATTTATAATAGGGCAATGGGAGTGGTTGCCTCTGGACCATTGCTGAGAAGGGGCCCCTCTAGAAGGAGAGGTACCTAACAGTGGTAGCTATGAGCATACTTCGTAACTGAACCCCTGCAATAGCTTGATGGACCTTGGGGCCCCCAGGTGAACTTGTCCCGGGGCCCAGCTTAATTTGCAGGGAACCTTCAATTCAATTCAAAATCATGTATTTCTCCCCGTAGGAAGGTATTCATACAATAATTCTATTACAATTCATGTTCAGTACAGTAGTATAAAACAATAAGCAAGAAGTTTTACTCGCTAGGTTAAGGTTGAGTCCTGCAGAAGCCCACAGACCGCAGAAGAGCATTCTCTTGCTAGTGCTCTGGACATCTTTAGCCAACACTAGACTAAAATCCTCGGAAGACCTCTGTTAACAGAAGACCCCAAACTTGTGCAACGGCGACACTGACCAACCGGCCAGATTCCCAAACGATCATTGCAAGACGGACCAGACCACGGAATGGTTTTCATGAAATTTCCAGGAATTGCTGAAGATATTGCTAGGAGCAAATGACAAGATATTCGTGATGATCTGTCGGTTTGTTTACCTTTATGTTTGTTTCTGTATTTGTCAGTAACATAATGCACAAAGTTATGAGTGGATCTTCATGAATTTGCACGAATTATCGGAAATGTTAAAAGACACAAATAACCCAATTTTGGCCATGATATGCTGCTCCGTTTGTGTGTTTGACTTATGCTTGTCATGATGTTTGTGAGAACATTACTAAAAAAAGTTATTGGTGGATCTTCAATGAAATTAAAGGAATTGTTTTACATACTAGGAGACAAAAAAATAACCAAATTTTTGTGATGATAAAAAGAAAATCCTGAAACATTTCAGGACTAGTTTCAATTTTTCGTGAACAATGAAAAACAAAGTGGACAACGTCACCCGGAATTCGTCCGAAGATTCTCTAAGTACTCTAAGTGATGCCCCTATTCCACGGGCGAACGTTGCCCGGCGAGCAACCAATTTTGCTCGCTGCCCGGCAGACATTCGCTGCTGCCAGAGGTTTGCTCACTGCGCGAACTTTGCCTCCAGAACAGCGGGCAGTATCATGCCAAGATCCAATTCATTTGTTTTTAAGCCTTTCACATTGTTGCAAAATAGTATCAAATTTGTTGAAATAGCTAAGACACTCCAAAACTTGCAGATTTTGCTCCCAGCTCAATCATAGACAGATGAAAAGTATATAACTTAGAGCTTCCCGACCAACGTGCACTCGAAATTTCACCGTCTCGTGTAATAGCACCTCAATGTTCGGCGGGCAGGTTTTCCTGGATTTTGCCCGCTGTTCGCCACACAGTGCCCGCCCGTGTAATAGGGCTTTAAGCATACGCCCCGTGCTACACTGACCCACTTGATCAAAAGTGTCACGTTCTCAAAAGTTTTACATTATCTGTTGGTAGGGGGTCTGAATCAAACACACTTGTAAACTTAGAAACAATAATAATAATAACTAGGGGACCCGTCAAAACTCCACGGTTAAATAACGTTTTCACCTACTTTTGCTTGAGATAAGGTATAGTGTTCCTGTAATTTTATTTACCCCGTCTAACTTTAAGTCCACCAGACGAGCCCTTGTCTACCCTAACACACCTTATCTAGTGGACTCTAGCCTTTCTCACCTGTGAATCTTGCATACAACGGCACTTCTCGCGTTGTTCTCTATTTACGCATGCCTTTTCTACGCTATGTTTTCCATTGTTTGCAGATAATTTAGCCAATCATCATCTTACGCGTTTCAATTTTTTCTCAGCGTGTCCGATTTTTTTGGACGACTACGGGCCCGTGGCTGTTGATCAGTAGCCCATGATTTTCCTACTCTCTTTGACGTGATGGATATACAACAAGCAGACTCGGCCAGTTTCTTAACCAGCCTAATAACCTTCTGTGCTCGAGATGTCATTGCATTTCCTTAATGAGACATCGCACATTCGCTTGAAAGAACACCTTAGAGCCGATATGTCCAACACTACGGAATCCTTCCTCCAGCAGCGTATCCTAAATACGCATCTGGCGGGCCTTATTAAGATCGACGAGTGCCACAAACAAAGCAAACGTAATAAGTTGTGAAAGAAATGAAAAGCGGTAGGTAAGATACGAGTGAAATGATCGTATTTTTGCTTTGAAAGTAACTGGAATATTTTTCAAGAAGCTCTAAAGAAGACAGCTATGGTTGAATTTCGTTCCAGCGAAAATCAGAGCTTCTTTTAAATTCAAGTTCCCCTTACCTAATACTGACAAGTGTCACGTACAGACTCACGGATTGATGGATATACGTACGGATTATAATATAGATTATTCTTTATCTGCAGCTTTCTAACCTCTCATTGGAGGCCCAGATAGCAACAGCTGCCCAAGATATATTTTAATTACAGAGAGCTGTAAATTAGAAGTACTATTGCTCCCTGCTATACAATATTTTTATAATACATTAGATTATAACAAGTTGGTATTAAAAGTACTAAATAGTGACTTATTACTTATTACCATTCAGCTTTTCTATTAAAAAAGTGTAGCACTGATAATTGCAGCAGCTACGTCGCAAAAAATGAAGATTTCGTGGGCCGTCATTCTTCTGTCAAGTGTCTGCATCGTTCATGGTGGTTTAATCCTACCAGACTTTGTTCGTTTTGGCACCTGCCCTGATGTCCAACAATACGAAGACTTTGACTTGAAAGAGGTATGTACTTTGTACTCTAGCCGTGATGTACAGCAGTGGTTCCTAAAGTTAATGTTATCAACAGTAGTAATAAATAGAAAAGGTGAAGTCAATTTGAAACCACGCTGCAGCTGAACAATTAACACACACACACACACTGGTCTTTGCTGCAAATTTCTGTTAACTGGCCCCAGGGAATGCAAGGCTGCAGTCACTTACAGAGTGTCAAGTCACGTGACGTCAGAGACGGAAGGCACTTGTACGACAACCTGCACCCCCGACCATCCCAATTGCTGATTAGGGTCAGTTTCCCCGCAATACTGTCCGGACACCGAATGGCGACTCAAAAAGCCTAGTACCCCATGAACTCACCGCGCTGGTAGACTCAAAGTTGCGCCCTGTCCGGCTGAGAGCAGAAACTCTAATGCCCTGCTACTAGGGGCATAGCAATGATAATGATGACATTCTTCATTAGGTACCTAAGGAAAACCTTAGGTGTAACAAGAACTAATGTAGCTAATTTGCATGGTAATTCACAAGCGGAAGAAATACCGTAACTTTTCTATATTCTACACTGACTTTACACCACCTGGTGCGAACTTCATCTGGCAACAGAATTCTCGTACGTGGCCTTCGCAAATAGATTTTGGATCGATTGGACCAAAAGTCCCGGATGACTTTTGGCAATGGATTTATCTCTACTGGTTTGTACGCTGAGGACACATTCCCAGGTCTTAACTTGGAGACATTAATGTACTTTTGAGTAGCTATCGGACTGGTACCAGTTGACTTCGGTATAACCATATTTCGGTGTGATATGTCATCAGGGGCACAGCGTCAGTTGCTGAATGGGCTTCTGTTTAGCACCAAATCGAGTTACAGTGCAAGGCTACCTTACCTTGAGTTACCTTGAGAGTCTTCGGAAGAAGTCCAGGTGACGTTTCTCACGTCACCTCACGTGTGTGGAGTCACTCTGCTGGGTGTCTTCTGTGGTGCCGAAGTTTGAAACCAAAGAGAGANACCGCTGACCGCTGGTCTATCTGGTATTCTTCTTAAATGTGAATCCAGCAAATTTTTTAACTCTACAGTTTTGATATCAGTGGCGTTTCGAATATGCCGAGGCATTTTGTTAAACAATAACGGCTCTGGAACAATTGGCATTTGATCTCTTCCAAACAATGTCCATATTTTCAGATAGTTTGTCCATGGCAAGGTGCAGAATCGCATCTTTCCAACACAAGAAAACACCAGACTGCAATAAGATTATACCTGGTTCATGCAACGATTATGGTCCCGAAAAAACTTGCGTAAGGTGAATTCATATGCATCGAATAAATATGAACACTACATAAAGGGTTTTATGTTCCAAGACCCACGTTTTATTTCTCAAAATAGAAAATGTGACACTTTTTCAAAACAATACAGCATTCAAGCACAGTTATAGGATAGCATCAATGATACATTAAAATATCTGATAAAAAAAGATCCGTGCAAACAAAGCAGCAGGATACTATGCTATGGCATGGCACCACTCGTAATTCGTCAAAAGGAAATTTTCTAGCATAAAGAGAATGACTGGTAAAAATTGTTCATTCGCAGAAGAGCGAAATTGCTTAAAACGAACTCGCATATGACAAGAACCAGGTGTACTCTGTATTAAAAAATTGTTGAAGAATAGCTATGTTCAGTATCAGTTTCGACAGAGCTGCACAGCAATTAAAGTAAAATGGAGATTTTTTTTTTGTAATTTTTCCACGACTCTACAAGTGCTAGCGGTGACTTACTTTCAGTTAAGCTAATTTTACTAATTCATACATTTTTAAAGTATTTCTAGAACAAACTGGATTTCCAATCTCCAAATCGTTACTTAGGTCGATGGCCGCTGTTTCCATTATTATCTCGTTCATTAAAAGACAAAGGCAATTCTTTACTGATCTATCTGATAGTTTGCTTTGTTAAAATGCGGATAGTCATCTTTGACGCTATATAACGCTCTTTAAGCAACATGCGCATGGATTCAAGTGCAAACTCAAAGCAAGTGCTGATCTAGTTGTTTTTCTGTCAGCGAATGCCTACCTGTTGTAAATTATTTGTAACGTTTGCCGCCTCAGACAATTTTCTACTTTATAAACCCATAACATAAGCTCAAATTGCAATGCCTCAGTGTACTCTTTTGCCACGTTTGCGTATATTTTCACTAATCTAAAGAAAGCTCTACATCACGGGGAGTGTCTTGGGGCAAGCCCTGGGACACGTCCGATTTTGCTCTCTTTTTTCCCTCGCTAGTTCCTAGAGAGGCGGGACATGCCCTGCTGCTCAGCGAACTCAAGACGGACGGGTTGAGAGGGGACGAGTCACCTAGTACTAAGCGCTCATAAGTTTAGGTAAAGGTGAAGTCAACTTAGACCACATCCTCACCTGGGAAACCTACATGCACTGGTTTGTGCTGCGGGTATAGGCCCACTGGCCCCAAATGAGTAAGCGTAGTCGCAGTCGCCCTCGGGTCACCAAGAACTATGGCGCTAATTTGACGGAAGGAAAAAATGACCAGAGACCCCCACCCCCCCCCTGAGTAGAGACTCCTTCCGTCAAGACGGTGTCGCGACACGTACGTGTGTGTTGAACGGCTCAGTCGTGTGGTTCTAGACGTTTCTCGAGCTCACAGACCGCCTCATAGCTTGGTCGCTCGATATGTTCCACAATCTCGACTCTTCGGAAGCATGCAGCTACCGTAAGTTCAAGTATTTCATTCGCCCGCACTCTCATGTTGGGTACTGTCCCGCATCGTATGGAAGCAAACACGGACACGGCCACGGTACCGAGGGCACGTCCCTGGGACACAACCGCGGACACGGCCCTTCGTGTGAAGAGAAATCACACTTCGCAATCATTTAATGAAATAACTAGATAACCAGTTAACTTTTGGGGTAAGTATTAGTACATCTATCTTGTCTAACAGGATGTAGGAAATAACTATAAATGCTATGCGGCGCGTCAGGTCATTCTGCTGAAATATAGAAGAATTTAACGTTAGTTAGCATGAAAACAGTATTGTGGTGCCCTACTGTCTGCTTCCATTTCAGAGGAACAATCTAGTTTGTCTCAAAATTAAGTTTTTGATGTTGTACATATGAAATATTTATGCTTTTATTTATTACTAGAGAGTAAATGTCCACACTGTTGTCGGAGGATATCATCCTACGCCGAAGCCACAGCAGCACGTCCTATGCTTGTAGGATCTATTCTCCTGCCTAATTATTGCAATGAATTACAGACATTTCACCCAGCATGGCTAAACATCTAGTGGCGCATACCCGTATTTTACTACAATTTAAGTATGTACATGCTGAGAGAAAGCGTAGTTGGATCGGTTTGTTAGGATAGTGTTGGCTGGATATCAGCTAGCTTCACTTACCAAGAGTGAAAGTGATGTTTCCTTTACAAAAAATCGTTTCAAAACGCATTCATACCAATAAACAGATTGCATGAAAACCATCAGATCTCCGTCGAGTGACGTTTGGCACCTTAAAGAAAGTACAGGTAAGGTCAATTTGACTGCATCTCTTACTTGGAAGCCTACACGCACTGGTCGTGCTGCAGATATAGGCCAACTGGTCCAAGAAGAGTGCACGGTTGCAGTCGGCCACAGATGGTCGAGAGCTATGGTGCCAACGATGTAAAGTTCTTATGTAACGACCTGATCTCTCGGACTCATTCCATTTTTGGTTAGGATCAGTAACCCGAAACAGCTTTACAGGTATCATGTTCTGACGAAGCACTTCGAGCGACCAAAGATCTGACCCACCTGAGTACACTATTCAAAGATTTGAATTTGCAACCATCAGTGCGATGAGACCTGCATGCCGATACTCGCCAGAAGTGATAAGCACTGACGAATATTTCTTATATAGTTTAGTAAAATATTTATTGCTAATGGTAATTAATTGACATATCAACATCGAAAAATTGCCAATTTTTCGGCTGAGCTAAGCTGTCGAGAGTCACGTGAGAAATCTAACTGATTTTTACGTATAGAGCGTAACGCCATTCCCTTTCTTCCAGCGTCTGGGCGTTTGGTACATCATGTACAGGATTCAACATAACCATATAACTGCCCGTCGATGTGCTACGTGGAATTATACCTTAGAAGGTGCGTTTTATCAATATAGTTAATGTCACAATTACCTCCGCCAAGGAGGTTATGTTTTTGTCGAGTGTGGCTGTCTGTTCGTTTGCCTCTTTGTGTGTTTGTCCATCACTAAGATAGCTCAAAAAGTTATGGACTGATCTTCACGAAATTTACAGGGATTATTCGGCATGTTAAGAATAACAGATCGTAACTTTTTCGTGAATTTCTGTTCAACCGTATGTTTCTTATGTCTGCCTCTTTTTTTCTTGGTACCATAACTGGAAAACTTATTGACAGATTTTTATGAAATTTATATGAGGTGTTTAAGTATATTACGAAGTGTAAATGACCAAATCTTTGTGATAATCTGTTTGCTCGTTTGTTTGTATATGTGTTTGCTTTTATGTTTGTTAGTAAAATAACTGCAAAAGTTATGAACGGATCTTAATGAAATTTACTGTAGTTGTTAGAAATTTTAAAAGACTTAAATGACCATATTTTGGTGATGCTTAGTTGGTCTGTTTCCCTGTTTGACTTATGTTTGTCAGCAACATATCTCGAAAAGGTACGAGCAGATCTTCAACAGAACTGCAGAAGTTGTTATTACTGTTAAGGCATAAATGACTAGAATTTAGTGCTGAAAAAAAAAAGGATATAATAGTATCAGTACCAATTTGAAATTTTTTAGCGTTGGTTTACTTGGCGGAGGTTTCTCCTTTCAGAGTGCTCTTGTTTTCTTATAGTATCTACCTCCGTAGAGTGTCATGAGTCATTAAATTTTTAGCAATTGTAGGACTGAAGAATCTCAGGTTGGCCCATTTGCGAAGATACTGTTTTCATAAAGTGTTCTAAGATGTTATGGAATTATTATGTTGTACATTATTATATTATTATATACTTATTAACTTACTTTCTTATCAATTGTATATGTCTCTGTAAAATATCCAAAAATATTTGAAATTATGAACAAGCGTCAGAGAAACGCCCAGCTCCTTTATGTCAAGATTATTTGAGCTAACTCGGAGCTTTAGAATGAAAGCGAAGAGCTAAGATTCCTTGTGTGCGCAGGACGAGTTGCCATGGACATTAAGCTTTTTTTTTCCCGGGTTCATTAAATTAAACACGCTAATCTTACATAAAAATTCATGTTCTACATAAGAGGCACAAGAAAAAGTTACACAAAATAGTTATAATAATCCATTTTTGAATGCTCTATTGAAATCTAGACGTCTTTGTGTGGTCTTACTCCTAATAATCGTATTAATAAATTCAAACCTGCATTCGCAGATGGAGTTTTGCGCAACAACCCTCGAGGCTTAAATGGCAAGAGGGAAGAAGTGGAGAGTTCAGTTGAGCTGGAAATAAACAACGATGACAGATACTCCTACATCGTTCCTGCAGCAGCCGATCGACCGAGAATTGGCGTAACGGTGAGCCGATGAGAGCAATATAATAATTATTATTATTATCTCCATAATGCAGGGCTATTACTTTTGGTGCCGTACCACGGACTTCCTAAACAAATTGTCAGGCTGGCAGATTATACTGTATTTACAGCCAAACGACTGTCTGTTTGCACAAACGCTAAAGATTATACTGAATTTAAAGCCAAACGACTGTGTTTGCACAAACGCTAAAGATTATATTGTATTTACAGCCAAATGACTGTGTTTGCACAAACGCTAAAGATTATATTGTATTTACAGCCAACCGACCGTCTGTTTGCACAAACGCTAAAGATTATACGGTATTGACTACCAACCATCCGTCTGTTTAAACAAACGCTAAAGGCTATACTGTACTTACATCCAACCGTTTGCACAAACGCTAAAGATTAAATTAAATTACACAGGCGGCAGTAGACGAACCAATAGGCCCATTCCCAAAGAGACACCGGAACTTACGCCCCGGCCCTCTATGAGCTATTGCCATAAAATTGAATATCGAACCAGCTATATAGGCGAGAGAAAGGGGTGGGAGCAAAGGTTAATGAAAAAGTTGGAAACCCATGACATTCATGGAGACTATTTACGCTGGTCTGCAGCAGCGAGTGAAGCTGCAAGGAGAGACGAGCGACTAGACGTCGGTTCTATAAGGTAGCAAGCTTGGCCTTCTACTGTTCGTAATTTACATCAATGATCATGATGTTAACATCTGCGGTAAAATAATAAAATTTTCAGATAACACTCAAGTAGGTCATACTGCCAAGAGAAGATTTGAGCTATAACACAACCTCAACTGCCTTTTGGCATGATCCACAACCTGGCGGATGAGTTTTAATGTAGACAAATGTACAGGCATGCACGTTGGACAGCAAGAACACTTCAGCCTAATTGGAAATGAACGGGATGAAATGGGTAACTGTCACACAGCAATGCGACCTGGGAATAGCAGTTACTATCACAAACAATCTATTACACATTCAGCACGTTGACAACGAGTGTCAAAATGGCAAGCAGAGTTCTGGGATGCATTACCAGAAATTTGTTTACAAATCCAAGGATATAATCATTCTTTTGTATAAAGCATTAGGGCGTGGCTGTTTAGAATATGCTGTTCAATTATGGTCGCCACACCAGTGCAAAGATATAAAATGGAAAGAATTCAACTTAGGGCAACAAAATTGATACCACAGCTGGGAAACAAGCAATACGCATGTAGCCTACAAGAAGTGGTACTCACTTCTCTCGAACAAAGACGACTCAGGGGGCAACTAACAGAAACATTCAAGTACTTGGATGGCCTTAGCGACGTGTCTACAACGGAACTTGGCATAGACGTTTATGTTCACCTTCGAAGTAAAGGCCAGAATCTCAAGCATAAGGATCAAAGAACGACTCTCATGCGGCAGTTCTTCCCGTACTTCGTAGTGAATATTTGGAATAGATTCCCGCTCAAATTTGCTGGAGCAGAGTCAGTCAATGTGTTTGAACTGCGTCTTGACAAACATAGGTAGTAACATCCTCCACAGTTACAGACTCCTCCCTTAGAAGTCCCAAACTCGTAACGGCCAAAGATTGTAAGCCATCGTAATATATTATCTCTCATACGCAATGACTTAACGTCTTCGAGCTCAACAAATTTGCAGCAATTAATTGTGCTTGCACAGTCAACTCTTTGGTTGAGCTGATTCCCTTAATCTTGTTTCCTACCTCAGATATCTCCATTGTTCTGGCGTAATGGCAAAGGTTCTAAAGGGTCGGCTCGTAAGTCTCGGCTGCTCTCTGGGAATGGGTCTGTTGGTCTGTCTATAGAGCCAGATATCTATTTTATTCTATTCCAATGGGCTTTTCAAAATTCCGCTACGTTACATTCTTCGGCGACTCCATTCACTGATTTTGCAACAATGTGGACTTTCGGCTTCAGAATTTTCATTCCTTTCTAAAAATCAATGGATTTATTTTGCGTTAGCATGAATGACAGATTTTTTTTTTGTTTGTTCCCGAGGCTATGTGCTATGAGGTATCGGCGACGCCTCAACTATCCCTGTTTACCCACTGATGGCATGTGTGTTTTGCAGAACGGTGTTCCGACAATTTCGTCTCAAAATAATTGTAAAGCCGCTGCTGCCGAGAGTCGAAAAACAAGAACGTTTCACTTTCCTGGAACAAAAGTTTCTGTGACCGAGACTACAGCTTAACGTGTTTGAACATGACAATAAAATGTACGTTATTGAGAGCTAAAACTCACTGGAACTTAAGAGAGATATTCCAAACTGTGCAGTTGGCACATGCCGTAGAAGAAACTTTGCAATGGCAGCTTAGATATTAGGCTATTTTGAAAGATTGAAATCTGGCTAAGACCAAAGCCGAAGTTGTGCCCCGAAGTAACAAAATCGAATGAGTAAGGAGAGTCGTTCCCGTGAATTGATTCGCGTCTGCAGCGGGCTTTACAGAAGTCTGTCGTGTGCATTATGCTTAATTCGTATTCATTTTCCGTGTGCTCAGGTATATGATATGGACGACTCTCAGTATGCATGCATCTACGTATGCAAGAAAGTTTTCGCTTTTAGAGCCGAATTTGCGTGGGTCTTGAGTAGAACTCCAGTCATGAAGAGTAATTACATGAAGAAGTGCAAGGAGCAGTTGCTGGCGCAGTCCAACTTTGGCTGGCGCACAATGAAAGCAGTTCAACAAGGAAAGGTAAATTGTTAGTGCAAATTACATGATATTGTGCACATCACTACCATCATTATAATACAGAAGCTTTCGTTTTCATTTCAAAGTAAATGTTCAGTAAGAATAAAAACACTAAACTAGCGATAAAAATCATTTATTACGCATTCAGACCAGCTGGTTTCGACAAACGTCATTCTCAATGAATGCATCTGGAAATAAAAGTAATAACACCGTC
>LQNS02278176.1:1962333-1978455 GCA_001587735.2 Parhyale hawaiensis | reverse complement strand
TTGTCAAGCAAACACAGATGGCAATCGGCAGCAGAACCCCAGACTACAGAGCAGTACTCCAGAAGAGGTAGGACAAAGCAATTAAAGCAGCGACGTGTCAAATCTACCGAGCCAAACACCCTCCAAGCACGAATCATAAGATCAATTTTCTGCGATGCACGTGAGGCAACCGAACGAATGTGGGACTCAAACGTCAACTTTGGATCAAAATTAACACCCAAGATTACCAAGTCATCAACCACGGGAAGTGATACACCATCCAGCATGAGTGGACCTGGATGGTGTATCCAGGTCCCACTGTACGCCACCTGGACACGAGCATGGTCTTAGTCTTGCCCGTATTTAGCCTCATCTCCCACCTAGAACACCAGGAATCAATAATTTCCAAATCATGCTGAATAGATTCTGAAACCTCTAATCTATCACTTGGCTTATCGCAAACAGCCAGCAGAGTAGCATCATCAGCGTAACCAACAATTTAATTATTAACAAGATGAAACAGATCCGCCGTATATACAATGAACACCAAAAAGCCCATAACACTACCCTGTGGGACACCAGAAACCAAATCCAAAAACTCACTCGTCTTCCCATCAACAACTACACCTTGACGTCTGTCAGATAAAAATTGACTAATTACCGCAAGAACTGAACCACCAATAACCATTAATCTCAGCTTATGGAGCAGACCAAGGTGATTCACGCGTTGCCTCATTAGTAACCTGTGCCACGTTGCCACATTAGGCCGCGGCCCCACCGGCGAGACAAGCGACGTGCAACGCCACAAATTTGTTGCACGACAAAATGTAACGGAGGGTACAGCAGCCTGCTGCCCCCACCGCCGCAACTGCGATGCCTCGCGACACCCGTGCATTACTGCGACACGACTCCCGTAAAAATCGCATTGCGTCGCTTGTTGCTTCAGTGGGGCGGCCGCCTCAGTGACCTGTACCGCATTGCCACATTAGTGACCTGTGCCACGTTGCCACAGTAGTGACCTGTGCCACGTTGCCACATTAGTGACCTGTGCAGCGTTGCCACATTAGTGACCTGTGTCGCGCTGACGCACGCCAACACAAGTCGGCAGCGGAAGCCGGTACATATTGGCGCCGGCAGATTTGCGTCGGTACGCTGCAAAAGATCAACGAATGTAATCTTGAGAGCAGCCGTGAGTGATGGGTATGGCTCATGATTTCCCGAAAGATTCATACTATAAATAGTGCAGGTCATGAAGGAATTAACGTTTAATGAGGACGGTCAAGGATTGACGTTGACACTGCTTAGCTTAGCTAAATCTATATCTTAACCCCTTCACTACGGTGACGATACTGTTGTCGTCATGACGACCGCACCGCCGCTCTCCGATGACGATACCCCTATCGTCACGGCTTATTCATATCTTCCCTGCATATTCTCTATGCCTGAGCACACTGCTATACTCACTGATGGAGCATAAATATAATTAGAATACTTAATGTCGCATAGCGCATCGTATGGCGAAACCGCGCGGTCGTTCGGAAGGGGATAAGAAGGAATTTCGTTTGTGAAACAGGTTGTCATACATGAAAGCTCTGCTACACTTAACTGTTTGTCCGAAGAATTACGTATTGTTGATTTCAGTAAATCTTTTGTTCCTCAGAAATGCCACTACTGGGAACACTTCACACAGTCGATACTACACAGAGAAGAGTACGATGAATTCGTGAGTAAATGTTGAATCCCTAATACAATATGCATACAGTATGTAACTGTCGTGAGACCGCAGAGTAGGTCTGTCTCCTCTAAAACTCAAACAGAGGCATGCAAATTCATGGCTTGTTCGCATTTACATTTTCATGACATAACACATAACATTTCTCATCGGTTTACCCATGAGGACTTGAGTCTAAAGAGAATAGAAACCAGGAAAGATTTGACCTTTAGGATCACCAGAGAGAACTTTACTAATAAATACAAAATTATCGTCTTGATCGTTCACGTTCTAAGTGAACACATTTGTTATCTGGCAATAAATTTGGGCTTTACGCCACACGAGGTGGTATAAGGCTGAAGATTTTTTGAACAAAAGAATGATAATGTAATGAGTTGGCTATTTTTATGCCCCCCTCCCCCCCCCTTGCCNCCCTATTGTTCTCTGCACCAGTAAGTAACATCCTGTAGACGTGCTAGTCAAAAGAACGAGCTTAGGGCTCTGTGTCCGTATGCGATGATCGGTCCACTTAAATTGCACGAAAACACCAAGAATTTTGAGTTATAATATCCTTTAAGCCTGAAGCGATGCCAAAACTTAACTAACGGCACTTTCTGAGCAAACTAATCTTGACGGCTAACACTATCGATTTTTTTTGCAATCTTAAAGTTGTGTTTACGAGGGCTCTACGTAGCGCGTGTCACAGCCTTTACATGGAAACGTACAACTTCGACGTGACAGCCGACGATGGGAGGCCAAATTCAGAACTATTAGTATGATTATCAATAAAACTTCACGTCCGTGCCGTCACGGACAGGTAGTACAACCCAAATGAAACATTTTGCAGCACCGGGAAGACCGAAGCACTTCCAAAGAAAACCAACAAAACGACATTAACAGCTGACTTAACGCCTGCAGGCCAACACGACCGAAAGCCTCTTACAGCCTCTACTTTTCGCAAAGAAGGAAATGGGCCTAAAAAATTTAGTTGCCTCGGTAATTAAATCCTGAAAAATATAACTAGATTCTGTGCTTTAAAGAGAAAAAATGCCGGGACGTATAGTGTGACAGCCAAAAATGACCTATAACGGCTCTGTAAAATTGGGAAACTGGGAGAATAATAATAATAATAAGCTCATGTATTTCTCATCTGGAGACTGTGTCCAACAAGGTTAGGACACTCATAGGACTCCAAAAGTACGAATCATGATTGTATTCTTATTATGATAAAAGTAACATAAGAGACAATTGGTATTAAATTAGCAGTGAATTTACTAGAACAAGGCTCGCATCTTAATAAGAAGATAATACTGACACTATTTTCCGTTAAGAGGGGCGTTGGTTACACAGAAGTGATGTGAATTTTTTTTTTAGATCATGAAATACAGTACGCAGCCTAAAGTGAGCTAGGGCGAGTCCCTAAGGAATTCCTATGAAACAAGTAAAAAAGCAAATAAGACTACCTAGATATAGCTGCTTCTCCCTTTCCCCGCCAGGAGGCAGCAAAAACAGAAAGCAGTGAAGTGGGCAGCGGAGGACAAAACTTCTGAAAAGAACTAAAATTAGCGTATCACAACTGAGGAGCAGGAACCTTTGACAGTAGATTCTCTGTTACCTGCAGTAGTTCGTGTACTTGATACTGTGCAGTTTTCTCTCTTCTAATCATACGGGGAGCTAGGCAGTTCATGCGTACAAGTAACGAGATGTGCTGTGTTTGTGGGCTGTAACTTGATGCGATAGATATGTATGTTGAAGCAGGAATTTAGCAAGTTCGTAATTTTTAATCACTGTGTCCAATGGGGGATGTGGCTGGCTGTTTTGCTTGTCAAATGCAAATACACCTTTCTATTTTTCGCCTCTATAACATATATGTAATTCCCAATGATCCCCGCACCGTATATAGGGAGCTCCACTCCCCATAATATATGCAGTGGAATATGGCGATAGTATTCCTGGGAAAATTATTGTAGAAAAAATGGGAAAATGTTCTGTCTAATGTACGATATTTTCGCAACATTTTTAACAGAACTATAGTTTGAATTACCCAACAGACTAACAGCTGCAGCATGTTAGCAAAGAATGCACATGTTTCTATATCAACAAACCCGTTTTTGGGTGTACGGTGGATTCGTATGTTTTTAAATGGAATAATCTTCAATTTTACGAAATTACTGTGAAGGGGATTACGAAATTACTGTAAAGAGGGAACTTACAACTGTGAGCGAAAATGAGGGCAGCGCTAAATATGAAAAATGTCGGGTAAAATTTACGGATTTTTTTTTCAATGTTGGCTGAGCGAAGCAAACTAATTAATTAAACTAACATCAATCTTTTTTACTTTCATTTCTAGAGGATCAGCAAAATTAGCGAGATATTAATTCCCAAATATTTTCACAATGAAGAATGAATATTACTGTGCCTCTCGATGTTTGGTCACACCTAATGCTCACGTTTCCATATGTAACAGGATGAGGAACTAGTAGAGGCAATTCATGCGATCATCGAAGAAGACATGGAAGATACTGAAGAGGTCCTCCGTTCGTTAGGAGCACCAGAAAATCCACAGTTTTCCAGATCATCGGGCGCAGCTGGGGCTACATTCGCTTCCGACATCAGTCTGCAAATCAGCTTGGCTACTTTCATACTACTCATATCTTTACTGTAGTATAAATTGGATTGAATGCTAAGAGACGTGATTCAGAAATAACCAGGCTTTAACGTCTTATCGTTTTAATCCTAGATGTCACTCAGTCTGTTGTATTAAAATTTTTTAAGTAAAACTTTTTGACATTTCGTGTGTGAAGTTACTGCCTTTTCAGTGAGTCAGCTTCTGTTAAGCAATGAATTGAGATGGGGAATAAGAGTAATTGTATATCTAGTCAGGCTTAGGACGATTGGGCGGTTAAATTAGGCTTCCGAGACATAACTACTCACCTTCGGGCAGGTGCGGTAGTTTCGACATCTAATTGAGTTTCAGGCACTGATTTTTAATATGTTCTGATGGAGACTTGCAGAAACTCAGTCTTGCACCGTAAAATGCAGTTTTCAGCCAGCTTATCGCAATCAGGTAGCTTATAACACTTGTAGCCCGTTTCAAAGGTCAAAGCTTCTTTCTGAAGTTTTGGACAAGTTAACACTGAAGGCTTCTTTTGGCGCCCAAGCAAATGAGCCCTTAGTAAGCCTTAACTGTGAAGCAACAGTCCTCAAATAACTAATTACTCCCTATTCCGCAACTGCGTTGCTATCAATGGAGGAAGAAAAGTAAACCATACCTGATTAAATCTATATTATAAATCCGCTTGATGTTCCATAACTTCCATTCGTCCGTGCGTCCGTCCATGTGTCTGTACGTTGCCCTTTCTGTTGCTGTCGGCACGTTGCTGTTGAAGAAATGTTCGGTCAGTTTCGAAGTAAAGAAATGAAGTTCATTTCACATGTATCATACATAACGTGCCGACTTTCATATCATGTTAATATTCACATCGCATAGCGATCCAAATATGGGAAAATTTGTACCCAAGATACAGTTCAAAGCGAGCTATTTTGAACTGTATTTATAAGTGAAAGCGCGATGTTTAAAGAAATAGCGTAAACTGACAGAAAAAAAATACTTTTGGCAACATGAAACAGTTATTGAAAAAATGAGCTGAGACTGTCGTACCTTGTGGCAGAGCTATCGCACATAAACTACAAAGCAGCCCCTCGTCCTGCTATATGATTGAAACTGTCAAATACACCAATGAAGAAATGGAAATGTTAAAAATGTGAAAGTCGAAATAATGTTTTCTTCAGACAATGAGAGACAAAGGTTACGCAGGCGCGTAAATATAGAAAATAAGCAATAAGAAAAGTACGTCTGAAGAGTGAAATTACTATATTTGTTTATGTGCTGTATATATGTCTACATCATGATATACAAGGGCAAAAACTTTGCTGGTAAAACATCTTCGCGATTCGCCGATAATATATCATACTGTTTACATAGGTTGTGTAGGGTGACTTAGGATGGACGGGTTACGACTTGGCATACAAGAAGCCCGCTGCGTACGAGTCGGAACATTGAAGCGCTTCACGCTCTTGGACCAAAATGTTTCTGTGCGTGTGATAACAGCTGAATCTATTAAGACACATTGATTCCAAATATGAACAAGTGCGAACTGAAACTCAACAAAAATTCCCAGAGATTCGAAACTGCTCAAGTGGCCCTCTGTTTTTCACCTAGGGTGAACTTTGTTGTATCAGTTATAGTGATATTAATTTTTTGATCGTATTCATTCCTATTTAAGTTGAAAACTCCTCTACCCTTTTCCGGTCTTCAGGACAAGTCAGATTTTGAAAATACTGGAGAGAACGGTTCAAGCTTGCTTTATGAGGCATGTATGTTATTTCAAGTTTATTTTATTTTGTTTTTCCTTCAACGTATTTACGTTGAACCGGCTGCAAGCTCCATTTTACGAAGCAAGACTTTCTGAAAGTCTCAAGGCTATCCAATTTTAGGTCAATACTTGCAGCTTAAATAAAAGAGGCGAAGACGGTGCACGCGTCAGCAGTTTCGGACAAGTCGAATGCCCGGTGTTTAAATTCGGCGCCCAATCGCATATGCCGCAAGTACATCTAAAGGAAAAATGTAAATCGTAAACCCAATATGGTGAATGGTATAGGTTAATTATAACTATACTCTACTACTATCATAAGACGCGATGAAAATAACTGCAGTAACGTTACCGAAAATTCATAAGCCATTTTATCCATACGTATAGTTATTTCAAGGCGAACACCATGCATCAACAAACTGATAGCTTGTGCTATAAGCAATCAATTGGTGCCAGACCCCTACTGCGCGTCTGCTATCTATTTTTCATGCGCTATTTAGCTTGCTGTATAATAGCGCACTCGCAAGATACCACATTAAATCGCTTGTCGAAGGTTCGTTTTTCACAACACCGCTTCAAAGTTGTTGGCACATGTGACTCACCGATTATATTTTACAATCATGCGATTAGACACTATGATCGTAATGTCAAAAATCCCCATAAAGCACGAAACTGAAGAAGAGTTTAAAGAGATCTTGGCGTGAGAATGCAAGACGAAGCTACCTACAGTCATAATTGTGGGAAGGAAATCGAGTGGATTGGTAGAAGTAAAGGTAAAGTAAACTTTGACTTCACCCTCTCCTGGGAAATCCACACACACACTGGTGTGTGCAGCACACATAGGCCAACTGGCCCCAGAGGAGTAAGTGCAGCTGCAGCTGACGGCGAGTCACTAAGAACTATATGGCGCCAAAACAAACGGTTCAACAACCCCACCACCCCTAACCTAAGGTAAGTACTCCTACAATAGCTATGCGCACCAAGCAAATTTGCTGATTGAGGGTGCCGAGTGCCATGAGAAAACCAAGCCTGGCGAGGGGATCGTTCCCGTGTACCTCAGCACTACTGTGCAGCACGCAGTGTTCACTGCTACCGTGGGAAGCTATTCAAAGGTTGTTCACTGCGAATATTCGAATACGACTGCCTCAAACGCCTTAGCTGGCTAAAGTAAAACTTTGGGACGTAACACCGTGAATGTAACTGAACTGACGGTCAGGCACTCTGAATGCCCTGAAAGGACTTGTGATGTACGTAGTCCCGGTAGAAATGATGGCAAAAGCCGTGGCGACAAATATTCTGATAGCTTCGCTGTGTGGTGAACAAGACTGTGTAGCAAAATGTTCTGGCATATTCGAAACGGAATGGTATAAAAATTACAGAATTAAAAAAAAAAAAAAATGACAAAATTTTCATTTTAAAAAAGGATGTCAGATAAACCAGTGGCCAGCGGTTAAGTGAATTGTGGAGGTGATTCCCTTGGTCGGTAGCTGTTATCTTGACGCAGAAACTTAGCATCGTGACTCGACGCAAGTGAGAGGTTGTGAACGTCCTCTGGACTTCGTCGGAAGACGTACAAGGTACGTAAGATTGTAAGCATTTTCTACTCCAATACCAAAACGAGAAAACCATCTGTACCTAACGTGACTGTGTCTGTTGAAATCGCTTACATTCACGTATGGTAGAAATTTCACTTTGCTGAACCGAATGCATCTTCTCTTTTTTTGAGGAAACGAGACCTCCAAATGCTTGCTTTGTCCCACTCTGCTGCTTCAAGCACAAGTTATTGCAGTATAAACGGAGCTTATTGCCCTTCTCTGCTAGGTCAGCAGTGCCCAGTTCTCCTTTTACTGCCTTGTATTCTGAGGCAATGACAGGCTTGCACTCTCTCATGGTCAGACAGAATACCTGGGGTGGGGCCTTGTGCCCAGCCACAGGAGTAGAGGATAAAGGCCGAAGACCATCAGCCTTTTCTTCTCCTGTGGCTGAGCAGAAAAGGCTGATGGTCTTCGGCCTTTCTCTTCTACTCCAGTAGCTGGGCCGCAACTGGCCGCAAATGCTCAGCTCTTCTAACTGCGGGCTGCAATTAGCAACCCCAGCTGTCGAATGCCACGTGGACCAGTTCGGTATGCTGATCCCACAGCGAACTAGCAATTCGTGTTCTCGATCCGAGCGATTCATAGTTAAATAGATTAGATTAGATAGGTGGCAGTAGTCGAACCAAGAGGCCCATTCCCAAAGAGACACCGGCGCTAACACCCCGGCCCTCTATGAGCTATTGCCATTATGTTAGTAGGATGTAAATGATTGGGGAAACTAAAGGAGAAAACGGGAGAAGAAATAGCAACACAAAACCCTTGGCATCCTCTTAATAACTGGTGGAGCTATTTTCGGAATAAATTATATTTTTTGGGGACGTTACGGAGCTAAAGTTTCAGCTAAAAATATTTTTTTATGGAGAAATAGCTCTATTTATTTATTTATAACACCGCTGACTGCATGATTCCAGTGGGCATTGATGATCAAAGCCCAGGCCTACGGGGGAAAGAGAGTATCAGAGAACTAGTCACGTTTGGTTGGCCCAATTACAAACAAAATTCATCGTTAATGCCGAAGGTAAAGGGTTAAGGATATCTGGTTTCAATAACTGCTCCATTCTTGGAACGTAATAAAAGTCAGCATTAAGCTTAATGCAGACGAGAAGCAAAAATTGTCGAGAGTAGCATTTCACCAACGTATACTCTACCAGAGTCGGCAAAAAAGTTGTCTGGAATGTGCATTCAGCAGGATGAATCTAAGCCAATAATTTCCGTAGCTTTCGAGCTATTCAAGGCAACTTGCTGTTCATTTTCCCCTGTTTTCTATTCACTAATTCGTACGTAACGCCACACTTTTTCTCGAAGATTTGCTTTAAATGGCTGACAATTGCAATGCAATATCAAAAGTATAAAATGAATTTGCTTTCAAGTTGCAATGATGTTAGCAAGCAGAAGACGTACGTGTGTCTAAGCTTCGTTTTCTTTCAAGCTACAAGGTCATACAAAATATTGACGCAGACTATTATGCACAATGAATGAAAACCGGCTAGGAAACAAATAATAAAACTTATTGCATTAGTATCCACCATTTCTGTTGTTCATGAAACTTGTGATAATTTTACCCTAAAATATTGCCACCGCAAGCTCCTTTAGCTGCTGCGTGCGCATCAACATGTCGCTGCAAGCTGGGTCTGCCCAAAATATTGTTCCGTCGAAATCAGCGAACATGCTGCTCATCTGCGCACGGATTTAAAAGACTAATAGCTAGAGCTTATGACGAGTCTAGCACCCGAGCGGCATATCTCAACCATATTAGTTTTTTCTACACAGGGCTGGCAAATAAGCTTGATGCGTGTATTATTCGCAGGTGCGCATGACGGTTCTAAAGACTGCGTGCAGAGCACCTCAGTAGATGTCTGTTTTGGATAAGCCCATGTTGTCAATACCATGTGTGATTACATTCCATGGAGAATTCCCTGTATTATCAGTTATAGCATAAAAAATTCATGCCTTCGGGCCTCACAACCTAATGTTTGGCTACAGTAACCACGGAGTACTACGTGTAGGTACAAGGATGTGTTACATTAGACTGATGCTGGGACACTCAAGTGAAGACTCGCCTGTATAGAGCTCAACTTTCAGTCTTTCAGTCGAACGACACCATGGGCACAGTGCTAAACTGAACACCTTTTTACCGCCTCAAAAACCCTTCTGTAAAAAAATTATGTGGCGCCATTCCTAGCAAGAAATAAGGGTCTCCGAAAACACACAGCCCGAAGCGTAACGGAGCATCAGAGAACAACACTGTGACATGTACTACGCTCTCAGTCCCGAATAAAGTATATGCATACGAAGTACAGACTCACACCTTACTGTCGTCAACAGAGTATCCCTTTTGCCGCTTACCAATAATGTAATTGGTAATAAATGCAATTTGGACACCTTGGCAATTAAAGTGAGTTATTTTCAGGTACCCTGCACTGCCTTTTTTATCTTCTTCATGGTGGAAACGCGACTCGCTCGAGTACTTTTGCTTAGTGCAGAAGCTCCAGATGGCTTCTGAAAGGCAAAAGGTTACAGCATCTACACCACGAAATGCTGAAACGACACCAAATTACGAGCTGTGGGTTCTCTTAATTTGTTGTCGGTCAAGACTATCCGCCTTCCACGTATAGTTAAAGGCAGTGCAGAGGTAAGTATTGAGTTAATGCCTGGAGAGGGGGTAGGGGAAGGCTCACTACCTGCGGCTGTTAAGCAGAGGTGGGCGGAGCTTAAGTGAGGGACGCGACAGGCTGCCGAGGGTAGCTGGAACAGGTGGCAGCATTGAGGGCCGGACTGACTGAGGGGTCGTGCGTGCACAGTCGCAGCTCTGCTAGGGACTGGGCGAAGTGGTCATCCAATTACGTGAGCGGTGTCTTCATGGAATCAACGATCTCGGAGAGACCGTGTAGTAGTAAGTCTATCGCGTAACAATGAGTTCCAGCTGTGATCTGACGTTGAAAAGTATTCGGTAAATTAAAGAATTACTTGACTGTTGGAAGTGGAGAAGTTTCTTGAACTACACGAACCGTAGATCTCTGAACAGCTGGAAATTTCTGAGAACAAGAATAGCCAAGAAGCTCTTCGGAGGCAACTCAACGCCTACTCCTGTCAGGTGAGTTTTTTTCTCAGTTCTCTGTTCCAAATATCGCTATGTGCTCTATGAAGGAGTTTTGTTTTAGTTATGCGTACATATCCTTCAATGTGGTAAATGTTTCAGCTTTGGGTAATGTGTTTTTTTTTTTCAGTTTCTTCGAAGCGACAAGTTTTTAAAACTCATTTGGTTCGAGAGCCTGATAATGTTAAATTCGGACAAAACACTCTCATTATAGCAAATACATGAATCTGTAGGCATTAAAGTCAGCTGTAAATAGCTTTGTGCTGATCCTGGTGTCGCATAGAGTTTCAGTTTGGCTTTCATTATCTGTTATTGAAGGTTCTAGCGTGTTGTTTTAATGATAATAATAATAAAATATTGAGGTCACAGGATGCCTTTTAGTTCCATCCAGTCCGAAAGAAACATTTGCAGTGGCTGCTCCAGGCTGCGACAGCAACGGGGCTTCACACTTCCATACCTATAGTAGTGGTTTATGCCTCCGTCTTCGCACGAGGATGACGTTCCAGAGGAAGAAGTGACATATAGGTATTATGCCGATAGACTCGTGGATCTCATGTACGAGGGCGCTCCTATAGAGTATCAACGCGGTGTGAAAACAGTGAGTCGGGAGGAAGAGGAAGAAGAGGCCATTAAATATGCTTGAAATTCTGCTTTATTAGTGCACATCATTTGAACGAAAGTATCTTTCGTTACAGCTCCTTGAAGGCAACGTCGGGCTTCTAGTTTTTCAAGACAACGTTTCGATCCAAACTTAGTCAGTATGGACGAAAGCATTGTATCTGCTGTTATACAAGGCGTAACGCTCTGCGCTTGATATGATACTTTCAAATTACTTGGTAGATTCTATCTTGTTCGGAATTTCAACCTTGGAGAGTGGCTCTCCACCGTAGATCGATTTCAGGGGGAGCAATGGTAACCTGTTACATACTTAAGGTAGTCTTACTGTAACCTGTTTGTAAATCCAGAGTGACGGTTGAAAGGCCATAGCTGTAGCTACACAATAGTCAATGCTACTTATGCGACTTAGTTTATGTTGTTTGTAGTGTGTGGATCGAATCAACTCCAACACATCAGAAATGGCTGATGCCTTTATTTCTTACGTCTTCCGACTCTGTGTTCCGATGCGCGATGACGCTTCCTGCCAGGGTTTCTTACTCGTCCGAATTTACTCGCTCTACCTCATTCCTTCATTAACTGTAACTTTTTATACTCGCAGTTACAGAACGCTATAGAGCGTCAGCCTCACGCACGCTGGTACGGAGGTTCAGGCCGTTTTGCCAGGCAGCTTGATTCTTGCGATGCTGGGCTTCCAGGATCAGCATTTCTGCACTCTGACGCTAACCATGAATGGGATGGTCTGGGGCAGGAAACGAAGGGCGTAATGGGAGGACTCACGAGAAAAATGACGTCAACATAGACGAACGGTATCGTTGAGCTGCCCATGAGTATTTTCATGAATTTTGCCAAAAACTTCATCGTAAATTGTGAATTTTATCCTTTAAGCACTAAATAATTGAAGAGAATATATACTAATTGAACAATAAACAATTATCAATAGAAAATTGCAGTGGAGGCTGGCGGAAACTTTCACAGCACTAGCGGCAACATCTGGACCGGCATCGAGCCCTGATGTACATAACTTTTTCTCTGAAGTGAGGCCTTATGTAAATTTCATATTCAGGTCACAATGCTCTTCACAACACATATTTAAACATATCACCGTATTTTTTCGATGTTTTTTCATTTAATCTCTCGCTCCTGATAGGTCAACTACTTAACTGAGCTACGCCCATACAAAACACACGATTGATTTTCGTCAAGTACAGAGAGTTGAGCAATAACTGGCTGTATTGATTGTCTTACATCAAGAATAAAACACTGGTTATACATTTAAGATTAAGAGCCCAACTAAGGAAGGCCTGAGGTCCAACCCCTAAATACTCGTTAGTCTGACATCATTTGACAACAGACGGCCCATACAGTCACGGCTATGCTTTATTAAATGTTTAGTCCCTTTGAGTCCTCCCGTAACACTCTTTGCTTCCTGGTCGTGGTGTTTTATGCTGGAAACCATACCTATGTTCTATACTTGACCGCATTTTTCTTTTGAAAGAACAAAAGTTTTAAAGTAAAGTATGTAGAAAAATACTTCCTCCGAATATTTCTGAATCGCGCAGTAAGCAGTCTTTAGTACCGTTATGCGATATGCACTCAATATACCTATGAAACTTGTTCTTTTGCTCAACAGTAAATGTGTCCAGGAAAAATTAATGTGATTGACACGTGCCGCTCTGGTGCAAGATTCGTCATTGTCTAGATACAAATCTTTAATCAAAATCCTCACTATCTCATTTAGAAATAAATTTTCCCCAACACACGCTATCTAAATGTGACTAATTCCCTACTGCTCTCTCCGCTCCCGGGGTTTAGACTACAAACGCCACTGGGATGAGTTGGTGGCGTTATAAAAAGAGGAAATCTCTGGAAGGTAAATATTTAGCAAGAACTTTTCACCATAACGCCCCAATGTAAAATACCAATTGCCTACGAAATAGTAACACACAGTTATTGGTCGCTTGGTTGGTGGGCTGATTGTTTTTTCCCTTCCCTTATTAAGGGGAAAATATAGGATAAAGTTCAGTTGCTAAACGCCTAAGGAATGAGATGTTAGAATATTCGAGTCTGAAACTAATGTACTCGTAGGTAGCAAAGTAGGGATTTCTGGAGTGTGCTTGAAGACATACCGTATTTTATGAAGT
The DNA here is from genome assembly GCA_001587735.2 of Parhyale hawaiensis. Classification (NCBI taxonomy): domain Eukaryota; kingdom Metazoa; phylum Arthropoda; class Malacostraca; order Amphipoda; family Hyalidae; genus Parhyale; species Parhyale hawaiensis. The sequence continues at coordinate 1,964,941 of LQNS02278176.1, read as the reverse complement.
CTGTTTTACTCTAAAGTAAAAAGGGAGCTTGGTACTTTTTGGCATCTTTCTTCTCTTGAGTTTGGGAAGTGATAGCCTTCCCGTCTGCTAAGCATCTGTTGCTTCCGACGCTTCTTCACGTGTTGTGCTCACTTTTAGCAGCATCAAATACATCACTTCATTTGGTTCCCAATTACTTTTTGATCATCATCCATTTGCTTCCTTTCTTCGATTATAAACTATTTTCAGTGGAGCATGGTGCTGTCCAGATAAACTCTACAAATGAAATTCAGATTTGCACTATTTCACTGAGCCTAATAGATTGTACCAGTCTAGGTGGCAGTGATACGCCTAGCAGTTCTCATTAAACTTTTGTCGTTATATGAAGTCTGTTTTTCGTTTTATTATTTAGCTTCGTCTGTTAGCGCATTTAAGTGGTGGTCCACATTGAAGAGCGCTGTGCTTGGTGTTCTCTTCTGTCCCCCCTTTAATTGGTGCTGGTGGTGATCTTATTGCGGACCCCGCTGCCAAGGCGGACTTTTTGTTGCGCTACTTTGATGGGAAGCAGAGCCGGGACCGGGTGCGCATTCCTTTAGCTTGTGATCCTGAGCCGAGGTTCTCCGGTTTTGCTTTCAGATCTTCTGAAGTACACCGCCTTCTTCTTGAACTGGACACCTATGGGAGAACTGATCCATCAGGTATGTTTCCTCTCTTTCTTCGGAGGGTGGCTGGTGTGCTCGCAGCCCCGCTTGCTTCCGTGTTCCGTCGGATGTTGCGGCTGGGCTCTTCTCCGGAGTGCTGGCGTGTCGCCCATGTGACGCCTGTTCCGAAGGGCTCTGTTTCATCCAGAACCTCCGACTGTAGACCCATTTCGATTACATCTGTTTTGTCGAAAGTTTATGAGAGATTGGTTGTGTCGAGGTATGGTTGTTTTTTTTGAGAAGCAGGGTGTCCTTCTCCCAACACAGTATGGTTTTCGTAGGGGCTTGGGAACTCGTGATGCTCTGCTTCACATTTCTCTTGTGTTGAAGCTGGCTCTTGATGGGGATCATGAGGCAAGGTTGGTACACCTTGACTTTAGTGCTGCTTTCGATTGCGTGAATCACCTTGGGATGCTCCATAAGCTGAGATTGATGGGTATTGGTGGTTCAGTTTTCGCGGTAATTAGTCAGTTTTGATCTGACAGACGTCAATGTGTAGTTCTTGATGGGAAGAAGAGTGAGTTTTTGGACGTGGTTTCTAGTGTCCCAAAGGGTAGTGTTCTGGGCCCTTTGTTGTTCATTGTATAAGCAGCGGACCTGTTTGATCTTGTTAATAATTTATTTGTTGGTTACGCTGTTACTTTGCTAGCTGTTTGGGATAAGCCTAGTGATAGGTTGGAGGTTTCAGAATCCATTCAGCGCCATTTGGAAGTAATTGATTCCTAGTCTTCTAGGTGGAGAATGAGTCTAAATGCGGGCAAGACTAAGACCATGGTCATGTCTAGGTCACGTACACTGAGACCTCCTTTCCCTGCTCTCATACTGGTTGGTGTGTCACTTCCTGTGGTTGATGGCTTGGTAATCTTAGGTGTCAATTCTGATCCAAAGTCGACGTTTGAGCCCCACATTCGTTTAGTTGCCTCACGTTTATCGCAGAAAATTGGTCTTATGAGACGTGCTTGGAGAGTGTTTGGCTCGGAAGAATTGACACGTCGCTGTTTCAATTGCTGTATCTTCCCTCTTCTGGAATACTGCTCCTTAGTCTGGGGCTCTGCAGCCGATTGTCATCTGTGTTTGCTTGACAAAGTAGTTCGTCGATGTGCGTTCATACTGGATGGTGTTGTGCCTTGTGATCTGGTGCATCGTCGCTGAGTTGGTGGTGTCTGCTTTTTGTGTAAAATTTATTGGTGCCCTAGTCATCCACTGTCTGATTTTCTTTCGGAGCCATTTGTACGGGTGAGGTAAACTCGGTGTACTAGTGCTCTTGATGAGTTTACCTTGGAACCGTTACGATGCCGTACGGGCTAGTATTCTCGTTCGTTTTTTCCATAGTGTGTGGATCTCGATGGCGTGCGTAACAGCTGACTGCGTGTTACTCGTGGCATTCTTTTCAAATCAGAGTCCCAACAAACTTTCGAATTTTATTGCATTCATATATGCTAGCTGGACCCGTGAAACTTTCACGGCTTTGCAAGGCCTTTCAGACAGACACGTGAAAGGTCCATATTTTAGTACGGTAACACCACACTTATTCATCAACACTGGAAATCAATGTTTGATATATTAAGTCCATCCTCTTAGTTGATAATAATATCCATTATTCCCAGCAGTGGAGTAGCCTGGGGTGGATCGTGGGGGACGCACTCCCTCCCTAAAAAGCTACACGCACCCTTCACTGGAAATGAGGCCTTGAAGAAAAAAAATGTACTGCTTAGGGCCTAGCTTTGTGTCTCGCTGCCCCTCACCCTTGAATTTTGCTAACACTCTTAGTGCCCAACCCCACATGGAAATTTTCCAGGTCCCAACCCGTTCATTAGTGCCTCACAACGACCAGCCCTCAAATCCCGCCCTGGACTCAGAACAAACGTGTCAGAAACCTGAAAGGGAACACGAGCTTCCGTGGCGACCAAAACCAATAAACACTGTCA
>LQNS02278176.1:1923374-1949962 GCA_001587735.2 Parhyale hawaiensis | reverse complement strand
AGGTATGCGCTCCCAGAGTGCTCTAGTTATTTAATTAGTGGATTTTCGCATTAGGTAGGTTTGATTCAATGTTTTTGCCCAAGTTTCTTCTACGCTTAACAATGCGACCCACAGTAAACAGAAGGTTTACTGTGATGCGACCCCTCATTAGCTGGGCTTTTCCTTTCTTGATTTTTGCGACACTTAACTGATGAGAAATTCACATTATTCAACGCTGAGAATTGCAAAATAAACTCTCTACTGTCTTCTACACACTTAAAATTCGTTGATCTACATGCTTTATCGCCATAACGTAAACTTTNCACAAGGTGGACTGTCAAATTGTCACTGCACTGCAGACAGCCAGACACGTACACGCGCACCGCGCGTACACGTCACCATCACTTACCATCACCGAGAATGTCCAGGGTTCAGACTAGTGCAACCCGGTGGGCATGTTTCCTCTGTTTCATAAGCAGCTTGCCGGCGTTCTTGCCCCTAAGCTAGCACTGATCTTCCGGCGCCTGATACGGTTGGAAAATTTTCCCCGTTGTTGGCGTACTGGGAATATTACTTCCATTCCTAAGGGACCAGTGTCGCTCCATGTCGTAAACTACCGACCCTTTACGCTGACGCCCATTTTTATCGAAGGTGGCCGAGAAATTGGCCGCTTGCAAGCTTGGTCGTTTTGTTGAGGTTACGGGTTTGCTGCCCTCTCGTCAGTTTGCGCACAGAACTGGTTTGGGTTGTTGTGACGCGTTGTTAAAGGTAAAGGTAAAGTCAACTTAGACCACACCCTCACCTGGGAAACCCACATGCACTGGTTTGTGCTGCGGGTATAGGCCCACTGGCCCCAGATGAGCAAGTGTAGTCGCAGTCGCCCTCGGGTTACGAACTATGGCGCCAATTTGACGGAAGGAACAAATAACCCCCCCACCCCCCTCATCTCTGAGGAAAGCAGTTCCGCCACGGTGCCGAGCATGCACACACAATTGCCGAGTCAGCACACCAAGATCTGCAAAGAGCTCGTGTGCCCCACGGGGCATCGAACGAGCGATACAAGGTGTTAGAGATGAGAACGGAAGCATGCAGCTACCGTGGCGGTGTCACGCCATTTATAGTCATTGTTATTAGTATTATTAAAACTTCACGCTCGGGCCCCCACAGACAGGTAACATAATTTAAATGAAGCACTTCGCAACAGCGGGAAGCCCGAAACGCTGCTAAAGGAAATCCAACAAAAAGCCGTAATCAGCTTACTTAAACTCTTGCAGGCCAATACGATCGAAAGCCGATGCCGGCAATGAATTCCAAACCCCAACAGACCAGGATTCGCAGTACAGACCGAACTGATTAGTTCGGCACCTGACATTCCCCATCGTGAGAGTGCTCTCCGACCGCAGCACGTGTAATTCTCCTACAGACTATGAGGACAGGGACTGAAGAATACAAACAATGACTCTCATTATTGTTCACCTTATAAAACACACAGCTTTCAGCCACTCCTCTCCTATGTTGGAGTATTGCTCACTGGTCTGGGCTTCAGCTATCGACAGCCACTTACGTCTGCTGGACTGAGTTGCTAGTTCAGCCAGCAGGCTGTGCGCGGATAATGATCTGGTGAATCTGTCCCAAAGGAGAAGAGTGGCCGAACTCTGTATGTTTTAGAAGGTGTACAATAATGAGAGACATTGTTTGTATTCTTCTGTCCCTGCCATCAAATCTCTAGGAAAATTACACGTGCTGCGGTCGACGCGCACTCTTTCACGTTGGAGAATGTTAGGTGCCAAACTAATTAGTTCGATCGGTACTTCGTACCCTGGTTTGTTGGGGTTTAGAATTCATTGTCGGCATCGGCTTCCGGTCGTGTTGGCCTGCAGGCGTTTAAGTCAGCTCTTTTTGTTGGACTTCCTTTAGCAGCGTTTCGGGCTTCCCGGTGTTGCAAAGTGCTTCATTTGGGTTGTGCTACCTGTCCGTGGGAGCCTGAGCGTGAAGCTTCAATAATAATAATAGTTACCTAAGATGGTGATTTCGGTAGAGTGATCTATATTTGACATGAATACGCTCTGATTACATATTTTTCGATTATAGTTTGTTAATTCATTGTGGTTCTGCATACATGTCTCTGAAAATTTGCCATGGCTCCTTTCATGGCAAATGTAAGTTTCATTACCATGACATGGGTGGTTTTTGATGTATAGGTAAGAATGCAGCGATGCCGTCGGGGTACGAATAGCTTCTGTAGGAATTGTATATGACAGTGAAACATTCAAATCTTCATTGTACTGAGTGAAAATGGAGACGAACAACTCGTTTGCGATAGTCAATCTATTACCAGCTATCTATTTAACGATTAAATTTTGGCTTGCATTTAGCTGAAAAAGAATTCAAGTCACCGAAGACGTTTTCTACGATTGCCCATACGGAAAGTTTTAGCCCTTAAATTCCGTCGTCAACCTTCTTCGATGATTTTACAAACTTTAAGCAAATAAAAAAAAAAAAGACCACGTTCTTGCATTGAGGTAGTAAATCTAAGATGGAATGATTATAATGTTCTGACAGCTGTAAAGTGTTGAAATATTTATATTTGAAAACCTTGCTGGTTGGGTAAGAGTAGATCATTACTTTTTAGATGGCGTACCTGGTGTTTACAGAATACCCTAACGAACGTTTGCATACCATAGCTAGACGTTGGGACAGGTCTGAAGTTGACTTGTTTCATCCTGTTTCAAGCTATGGAATGAGTCTAATGATAAACGTTTGTAGATTTTCGCCAGGACATCATCTGGTCTTCGGCGATAATATCGCCAAGTTAAGCAATGGCCAATTCGACGCTGAACTTAATTATCTCCATAATGCACATAAGCAATATTTGTCTGTATAGTAGGGGTGCTGGAGATTTTTGAATTCTATAACTTTCCGTCAGTGGAGGCTTGAGTAGACCGCTGCGTGTAGGTGAACAGCCACTGTAAAGTCAGTTTCGGGCAATGCAGAAGTTAATTTCTCCCATGCAGGAGAGGCCTGCTTCGGCTGACAGCATTTCGTAATTTTGATTTTATTCAGCAGCGCGCGGTTCATTAAGAGTTTCTGTATTTCATTGTTTAATTGAACATTGCCTAGCAAGCTACGTCTAACACTTAAGTCATAGTACCTTTAAATACTATACTTTATAACCAAGTAAAAGAGAATGTAATCCCTCTAACTCGCTTTACCATAGCACGAGATACCTAGATATCTATCTCGTAATTAAAAAAAAAAACACTACGCATAGACCAACTATTCTCTCCTGTTAGTAGGTTGGTTAAATATTTTATACCGAATAAACGTTTTTAAGATATTTCGTGAGTTTCATATGTGTGCACAAGTATAGAACTGAATTGATCTTAACATAAAATTGTGCGCCAATATGTAAAATAAATATGGCAATAGGTCACTCCCAGATACAAAGGAAAAGCTCGACAAGGTGTAGCGTGCGCTCGGGCTTTCCCTCTACAGCGATTAAGGCGGTCGATAAAGGAAGTTTATCGACTTTCCTCCTGCGAAAGAAGTGCTCACGCAAACACACCACAATTGTGCGGTGGTTGAGAGGGTTACAGGCCACAGGCGAGGGAGACAACAGAGGGGAAACAATGAATGCAACAGTCATCCGCTGTCGATGGGTACTACTTGATTCTGAATCGAAGTGAGGCTATGTCGTCAGTGAATTCAGCCTGAGCAGTGCATAGCATGTGGATGATTTTTACCTCCGCCAAGGAGGTTATGTTTTTGTTAGGTTTGTCTGTCTATTTGTCTGTTAATATGTTTGTCTTTCTCTCTGTCTGTCATCAAGATAACTGAAAAAGTTATGGACAGATTTGAACGAAATTTACAGGGATTGTTAGGCATGTTAGGAGGAACAGATGATTAACTTTTAGTGAAGATCAGTCCATCCGTTTGTTCGTTTGTTTGTTTGTCTGCTTCATTTTTCTCAATGCCATGACTCAAAAAGTTAGGGACGGATTTTTATGGAATTTACATAAGTTGGTATGTAAATCAAGAAAAAATAACCAAATCTTTGAGATGATCTGTGTGTTCGTTCGTTGGTTTATCACTGTTTTTAATTTTATACTTGTTAGCACAATAACTAAAGATACTTGCAAATGGATCTTTTTGATATTTATAGTTGTTGGTAATGTTAAAAGACATAATTGATCAAATTTTGGGGATGATCGGTTGGTTCGTTGGTGAGTATGACTAATGTTTGTTGGAATTTTTGTAGCAGCATAACTCAAAAAATTATGGACGCATCTTCAAAAACGTTACTGAAGCTGTTAACCCTTTTGAAGAGTACAAATGATTAAATTTTGGTGTTGATACACAAAAAATAATGGTCTCAGAACTAATTATTATTTTTTGTAATCGTCACATATTTTTGGCAGAGGTATGTGCTTTCAGTGTGCTCTAAATCGAGGTATTCCGAGAACTGAAATTCAAAAGCACTTCACAGTAGTATCTCAGATTTGGACATATCACTATCTAATTTGGGCTACAGCTTAGTATTATTCAAAGTATCAGTTTGACTGCTGGTACACGACGTACATATCATTGGTCCTGATGCTCTTGTTTCTGAGAGACATAGTTATGCGGTATGTCCGAATACGCACTATGTGGATATGCAGTACCTAGTTGAGGCTAATGGGGCATGTAATGTGCAGTAAGTGAGGTTAATGAACAATTGAATGTGCAATATGTAAAGTCAACGAGCAAATGGACGTGTAGAATGTAATAGGTAACAAGCAATGGGACAAGCAAAATTACGAGTGATTGGCCGTGCACTGTGTGAGTCCTACAAGAACTGCATGCGCAGTATGTGAGGTTCATGTGGAATTTGATGTTCTGGATGAGAAGTTAACGAACAATTGGACTTGCAGTATGTGATATTAACAAGCAATTAAGCGTAGTAGCATGTGAGGTTAACGAACAATTGGACGTGCAGTATATGGGATTAACGAACAGTTGAATATGCAGTAAATAAGGTTGAAGAAGAACTTGACGGGTAATATGTGAGATTAACAAGCAATTGGACGTGCAGTATGTGAGGTTAACGAATAAGTGGGCGAGCAGTATGCGAGGTATACGAATATGTGGACGTGCACTATGAGAGGTTAACGAAAAATTTGGTGTACAGTATGTGAGTGAGGCTATAGTAGAAGTAGACGTCCTATAGGTGAGGTTCAGGAAGTTGACCGCATGGCACCTATATTCTAGACCGAATGACTAGAATTTGTACAATAGGCAGTAGGCGTGCCTTATCGAACCCTAAACGAAAATTCACCTGAATAAGTCGAGGCCAGCGAAAACCTCGACACGCAGTATGATAGTTTACCTGAACTTTACCTAACCTTTCCTAAATCCCTGTACTTCAAACAATCTCGGTAATCCTGAGGATTGACGACGGCAGAGCGGCGAGGTTATCAGATGATTGCCGGCGGCAGCAGTGCGGCGGACTTCGGTCGATGCGCCGTGCGCTGATCAGGCGATTGCGGCTCTGCAGGCCGCTGCTGCTGCTGAGTGCTGAACGACTGTCTCTCCTTCTCCTTAAAAAAATTGAGAGATAAATAATGAGGTAAAACAGGGGAGCAAAGGTAGCATGAGAGAAAGCAAAAGTAATACTTATTTAGTAATAAAATTAAATAAGAAGCTGTGCGTATCTCACTCGCGTGGGACTTTAGCTGGCACCAGAGTTCGTTCAGAAGTCAATAGGACGCCTGTGGGAAATAATTGCGACCCTTTTCAGTAAAACGAAAGCAGAACATAAAGACAAAGCAAGCTTCCTTCGATTGGGTGACTCCGCGGGGACCTAAAGATACCGTGAAAATCGTCCGATTTTGTGGTATCGGAACACTTTAGTCTGACGTTAGTGAAACGTCATGCTGACGTAGCTGAACCGATCAAATTGAAATTACACACACTGGGTAAAATGCGATTAGATATTAAAAATAGGTAGGCCAATTGGTCCACTCCCGTAGAGCATCCGGGACGCACTATCGTCTCTCACGACGATTTTGCGTTCACGTAAGCTTTCCTGCTCGCGCCACCACTAAAATAAACACTACCTAGGCTAACCTAACCTAGCATAACCTAACCTACCCTTACCTAACCTAACCTCCTTACCTAACCTTCTAACCTAACCTAACCATACCTAACCCAACCCAACCCAACCTAACCTAGCCTAACCCAACCTGACCCAATCTAACGTTACCTAACGTTATCTAACGTTACCTAACCTAACCCAACTTAATCAGCGATACAGCGAGCAGCGGTGTGCACCAACTTGAACGCCGCTCACGGGCATACGATCTGTGAACACAAACACGCACACATCTCCGTCGTGAGAGACGATAGCGCATCCGGGACTTAAGTTCTGGCTCTCTAAGAGATAGTGCCATTACATCAAAATTATAGAGATATCTGGGGAAGAAAAGAAGAAAATTAAGAAAATTGGCTCAGCCAAAGAGTTGGCCGATCAAGAAAAAAGCACAATCAATTGCTACAGATTCGGGGAGCTCCGGGACGTTAAGTAGGTGGCATATGATCTTAGGCCTATACGAGTTTGGGACTCCTGGAGGAGGAGTCTGTAACTGTGGAGGATGTTGCTCCCAAACCCCAAGAAGGGTTTTGAACGTATCAACTGACTAAGCACCGACAACTTCGGGGAGGAGGATAAATGTCAAATGTTCACTATGAAGTACGGGAAAAATTGTTGGCTGCGAGTAATTTCGATCTTTGTGCTTGAATTTCTGGCTGCTGTTTCGCAAGCGGCCGAAGTAACCCGAGGGGATTACAAATTGCCTTGTTATGATAACTGAACTTATGCACTTACAGCTTAAAATTTTTACCTCTCTGTTGCAGATATTGACGATGTGACACTCTATGAAAGCAATCCTTGTCATGGATGTGCATCAGAAGCAGAGATGCGTCATTGAATTGAAACAGTCAACACTCACCGACGCCTGGCGAACGTTTACGAAACCGAGAGTGTCTTTAAATTTGAAGAATGATTCAGTGCAATGTGACTTTGAAAATATGACTCTAACTTTAACCTGTGGGTAAAACTGTTGCACCAGCCTAATTACATTTTTCTTTTGCGTTGTTCTCTTGATAATGATTTCATTTCTTATAATATTCACGTTGCAGGGGTTGCATACCGATCCAAATATGGGAAAATCCGATCGTATCCATACTACGGTTCAAACAAAGCTGTTCTCAACTGCATCATTCTAAACTGCATTTTTCAAGTGCAAGTGCGATGTTTAGAGAAATGTCGTAAACTAATAGAAAAAGTACTTTCAGCGACATGATCAATTTTATTTCCTTTTAATGAGCTGAGTGTTGTATTACATTGGCAGGCTATCGCACATCAACTGTAAAGCAGCCACGGGTCCCGCAGTAGAACTGAAATAATCAATTACACCAATGAAATAAGGAAACGTTACACTATAAAAGTATAAATAATGCTATCTTCAGACGATGAGAAACAAGGGATAGCGAAGGCGTGTAAATATGGAAGAAAAGCAATGAGAGAAATACCTTCTAAAAGCGAGATTGATATATTTGCTTATGCTGTCTTTATATCTCTAGCTTTCACTTGCTTCTTCGGTGATATATAAATTCCAGTGCAGTCAGTGTACTGCCTCATACATCGGTGAAACAAGGAAGCAAATGAAAGTGAGGATTTGCCAGCATAAAGGCATATCATTTCGTTCTGGTGAAAGGTTAACAAACGTAAATAGCAAAATTTTCGCTCATTTTGAAATTTCGGGTCATCCTATTGCAGATGATAATTTTAAAACTCTTGACCAGTGCTCTAACATTGACCTAAAATTATTTAGAATCAATCTATATCCACAAAAACGCGCCTTCGTTAAATGAACAGGCCAGTTCCGTGGATTTTTTCATTTTGAAATAGTTATAATGTCTTTGTTTTTTAATTGAGGCAGTTTTGGTATCATACATACAATGCTAGTATATTAAGAAATGAAATGTGGTATCATGGTAGGTATGATACGTGCAAAATGAACTTCTTGTCTTTGCTTCGAAACTAACTGAAATTTTTTCAAGTGCGAGCTGAAAGAAAACAGCTGTGGTTGAACTTCCTCCAGCGAGAATCAGAATTTCTTACTAGTTGAATTTTCCCTATCCTTTATTGAAGAGCGTAACACACGAAGGAAGGAAGGAAGGAAGGAAGGAAGGAAGGAACGAACGAAGAAACAACGCTGTTAATATTATCTATAGATGCTTTCTCTTTTGTGTACATCATTACTCTCATGTGACGGCCAGACTTGAATAGTAAACTCTAACCGCTCACGCATTTGATATATGCATGAAGGAAGGATTATGTCCATAGATTTGTATATAAGACTTCTGGTAGTGAATACTAGGACATATGCTTTCGTAGTATTGCCGTCCAAAGGGCTTCTCGTGTATGTTTAAATCGCAGAAAAGAACTCAGCATTTTTATTCCTAGTTAATTGTAAGAGAAATCGAAAACCGTACTATACTTGCTAGGCCGACGTGCTTGATCGATAACATTTAAGCAATCACTTGATAGACGCACAGTTGAGTTTACAAGGACACAAGAATGTACAAATAATACGGTCGCTGAGCACTATGGACGGTAGATGATATACCACTGCGTAGAAAATTTAAATGTGTACTAAAATTATAATTTCTGATTTTCAACTATGCAACCGTTGATAAATTTTCTCCTAAAAGATTTCAAAGGCCAAACAAGTTTCTCCTGCACTTGTGAGCTGAGGATGCTTGAAAATGTTGCGGCAAACTTGACATTCAGACATGTCCATCCTGCCAGAATGAACGAAAATGCCACTCATTGCATACGCATTTACAGTATTATCATCCGATGCTGTTTGAACACATAAAGCGTCCGGATGTTTCATTTCATAGTTGCAACTATCAAAGATGTTCGCTGGTCTCTGGGTGTTGCTTCACCGTAAGTTTGCAAAGCCATCCAAAGCAAGCATCTGTCGCAGCGCCTGCATAAGCCGATCTAATCTTCACGATTTTGGCAACCACAGGCTTGCCAATAAGCTTCAAATATTTGCGTTTATTATAGTAATTGTTCGTGTCGTGGCAGACTTGCAATTTGTCTCGTCTGCAACCGTTGAGTCGGAGCTGAAGGCCCGGATTGCGCGCATTAGGTCAGAGAAAAGGGAAACATTCTGTTTGTCAATCCAAACTGCAGCGGGAAGCCCCTACACATTTAAATTTAACTTCACTGTATATCCTAGACAGCTTTGTCCCCAGATGGCGATAGTTTCCAGTGCGCAGAGAAGGAATAATTAAGGACCGTAGTACATGATTATTTATTATTCATTGTGGGAAAACTACCATAGGAAAAGCGAAATCAGAATTCAGGTAAAATAAATAGGGAAGGTATGACTTGGAAAGGAAACAAGGAAGTAATTGACAGTAAGAGACCTACAGAAATGGACGCTGAAACTATGCACAAAACATAACAGTAACTATAGTAGGTGCTTGTGAAGCGCCCACCAAGTCAAAGAGACTTCTAGCGGCAACCAGAGTGCGAAGTGGAGTTCGGGAGACTCGTAAAAAAAAGAATCAGTAAGCCGCCTGGGGGCGCCACAACAACACACAAGTTTGAACAGGGAATGTGTAACAAAGTTCAGCTGGACGGTGCTGTCTCACCCACCGTGCAGTCCCGACCTGGTACCGTCAGACTTTTCCTTGTTCGGATCTCTGAAGGCCACAGTACGTGGGCAGCGTTTTTCTGACAACAATGCCGTAATCGGAGCCGTAAAAATATCCGCCTCGGCAGGCGTTGACTATTATGACCGAGGCATCAATGCTCTCGTTCATCGCTGTCAAAGGTACATTGAGAATGACGGTGAGTAAAATTTTACCGGTGAGTAAAATAACTTCTGGAGCTCAAAAGGTCGCTCGTCTTAATGGTGCTACTTTCGTCTTCGTAGCTCTTCAACTTTTTGAGTTAAAAGTAGGAAACATTACATTTGAAACGACCGTCGAATTATTGAACACCGCTGAAGTGCGAACTGTCGGTAGCAATTAGTTTGAATATCACTTCCTTTCTACATAAAAGCTTCATTTTATGAAGCTCATTGTGTAAATTGAAATTGAAAAAAGTATAAAAAAAGGAAAAAGGTGAGATAAGTTTCAGGGTAGAGTCACGAAGACTAACAAAGAAAATTGAGTATTGTTTTCTGTTGCAAGTTAACGGCGTGGGCCACCAGTATATGAGATATTGCATACAATTTTTAGCCGATTAAATGAGCGCTGTAGAACTTGAGTTTACTTTGTAAGTGAGCGTTCCTCGACGACTTTGATATAATTTTTTATTACAACAGCACTAAGCTACGCTTCAGATCACAGACAATGGCCTAACTCTCAGGCTGCTTAGCCGTAACGGCGTGTTTTGTGACGCCATTTGCATCTTAACGTATTTTTTTTAGAAAATGAAATAGCTCGCAAACATAAAATCACTTTACGTCGTCTAACCAGGCCCTAGGTTCGAATAATTCGAGTGAAGACGTCGTTACCGCTTCCGACGTGTCAGTGAAAATGTGTGTAAAGCATCATACATACTCTCCTTGTATGCATTTTGGTGGACGACACTTCTACTGACAGATCAATACTTGCCTTCATTATGGTCACAACCCTTTCTTACTGATCATTATTGTCGATTTTTCCAAGCGAGGGACTTTTCGATAATGATATCGATAGAGCAAATTTCAAATATTCATTTGAACAGGCTCGACACTGACCAGCAAGACCCTGTCGAGGGTATAATATACAGTACAGCACCATCGCCAAGGGCAGCTAGTAGAGTAAAGCTCGAGAATAAAGTCCCGCCCTGCAACAGGTCTTGTGCCACAGTGGACTTGCCTAAAGTACGAGCCTTCACTGCAATGCCGATACCATAATAGTGCCCAATTTCGGTACCTCTGTCCAATGCATCACCAATGACAATGGCTGCGCTGACCACTGTGGATGAGCACCATAGGAGCCTCACCATGTCCTTGACCTGAGCTGATAGATGGGGTCAGGCTGGTGTCATCATGACCGCCCTCTGTGCTCTGAGGCCGTCATTAGAGAAAACACCGTAAATTTCACCTTTGCCTTTGCAGGAACTGTGGGAGGCACAAAAGTTTATTTTTTAGTCTGATCCGACTCTACGGTTGCAGACGAGACAAATTGAGAGTCTGCCACGACACGAACGTTACTATAATAAACGCGAATATTTGAAGCTTAATGGCAAGCCTGTGGTTACCAAAATAGTAAAATTTAGATCGGCTTATGCAGGCGCTGCGACAGATGCTATGATTTGGATGACTTTGCAAATTTACGGTGAAGCCGCACCCAGAGACCAGCAAGCATTTTTGATAGTTGCAACTATGAAATGAAACATCCGGACGCTTTTATGTGCTCAAACAGCATCGGAAGATAATACTGTAAATGCGTATGCAGATGAGCGGCATTTTCGTTCATTCTGGCAGGATGGACATGTCTGAATGTCAAGCTTGCCGCAACATTTTCAAGCATCCTCAGCTCGCAAGTGCAGGAGAAACTTACTTGGCCTTTGAAATCTTTTAGGATAAAATTTATCAACGGTTGCATAGTTGGAAATCAGAAATTATAATTTAAATTTTTTACGCAGTGGTATATCATCTACCGTCCATAGTGCTCAGCGACCGTTCTTGTAAACTTGTAAACTCAACTGTGCGTCTATCAAGTGATTGCTAAAATGTTATCGGTCAAGCACGTCGGCCTAGCAAGTATAGTACGATTTTCGATTTCTCTTACAATTAACTAGGAATAAAAATGCTGCGTTCTTTTCTGCGATTTAAACATACACGAGAAGCCCTTTGGACGGCAATACTACGAATGCATATGTCCTGGTATTAAATGCGTCAGCGGTGAGAGTTTACTATTCAAGTCTGGCCGTCACATCAGAGTAATGATGTACACAAAAGAGAAAGCATCTATAGATAATATTAACAGCGTTGTTCCTTCGTTCGTTCCTTCCTTCCTTCCTTCCTTCGTGTGTTACGCTCTTCAATAAAGGATAGGGAAAATTCAACTAGTAAGAAGTTCTGATTTTCGCTGGAGGAAATTCAACCACAGCTGTTTTCTTTCAGCTCGCACTTGAAAAAATTTCAGTTAGTTTCGAAGCAAAGACAGGAAGTTCATTTTGCACGTATCATACCTATCATGATACCACATTTCATTTCTTGTAATATTCACGTTGCAGGGGTTGCATACCGATCCAAATATGGGAAAATCCGATCGTATCCATACTACGGTTCAAACAAAGCTGTTCTCAACTGCATCATTCTAAACTGCATTTTTCAAGTGCAAGTGCGATGTTTAGAGAAATGTCGTAAACTAATAGAAAAAGTACTTTCAGCGACATGATCAATTTTATTTTCTTTATATGAGCTGAGTATTGTATTACATTGGCAGGCTATCGCACATCAACTGTAAAGCAGCCACAGGTCCCGCAGTAGAACTGAAATAATCCAATACACCGATGGAATGAGGGAACGTTAAACTATGAAAGTATAAATAATGCTATCTTCAGACGATGAGAAACAAGGGATAGCGAAGGCGTGTAAATATGGAAGAAAAGCAATGAGAGAAATGCCTTCTAAAAGCGAGATTGATATATTTGCTTATGCTGTCTTTATATCTCTATCGTGATATACAGGTGCAAAAATTTTGCTGGTAAAATATCTGCGAAATATACCAGTGATACAGTAGGTATCTAGAAAATATGTTGTGCATGTACAGGGTGACTTAGGGCGCGGGCCCGCCTATGTAAAAGTTGCATAGCCACGCAAATTTGTATCTGATTGGACATTGCTATGCTACTAAAAAGAATATCTAAGGTATGAGTCGTTTCTGGCAGTTTGTACGTTATAACAAGCAGCAATGGCTAAGCTTTGGGAATATGTACCTCCTACTTTTGAGTTAGTTTAAAGTTGCAACGATGCATAGTTTTAGCGTGACTTTCAAGCGCTATTAGTTGTAGTCGCGGCAGCATGACGCCCAAGCGAAACGTTAAGTAGCTGAGCAATTATTACGATAGTGTGATCACACTATTAGCGATGGAGTTGTTACGAGATGGAAGACCGAAGCTCTTCACGTTGGAACAGATGTTTTTATGCGCATGATAACGGTTGAATCTAGCAAGACACATCGATTGCAAAATGTATGTACAGTTGTGAATTGAAACTCAATAGTAATTCAAAGACAGAGTCTACAGTGAGCACGTGGCGCTCGCTGTCGTGGAATGGCTGCCGCGGCTCGGAGTTTAAGTAGTTTATGAAGATAAAATGTTAGATAAGTCGAAGCTGCATACACAGCAGCGCAAGGGGAAGGATAGGGAGCAACGTTGCCATGTTTCGACTCTAGTGTGAAGCGCACTTGAGGTTTGACGTAGTTCATTAGGATTGAGGAACAGGCGCTATTTATCGGTAGGTGAGGTTGAGAAGCTGCATTAGGTCTAACTAAAGCGATTTCCAATAGCGTAGGTTAGGATTGGTTCACTATAAAAAGTGACATTAACTAACCGACCGTGGAATTTCCACGGGTCCGCTAGTCTTTTATAATTTGAAGTAGCAATTAATGATTTAAAGTACAGATTCATGAACAGTAGAGGGTCGCTGACTGCTATAGTAAAGTGCTATAACTGAAAAAAAAGTCTTTAAGTTGCTTTGAAATGTTCGAACTCAACAAACAAATTTGGCCTTGAGGCATCCTGCTGCATTCGCTTTCTGAGCAACTTCTTTTTCAGTATCTGACAGAGCATTTGTGAATGAATCATCACTTCCTGTAATATTTTGTTCTCTTGTACATACCACAACCAACGTTCACTCTCGCCACAAAGTGGCATGAATTCGCACCGCTTACATAAAGCGTTTACAGTTTCGTTTTTTATTCCCCAGCTGTATTATTCATGCTTCCTCGGTGTCTTATCCCTGTTTGTTTCTTTGTCTGCTTAACCCATATTCAGTAATTAAAGCAAGTTAAATGTTGATTGCAGAATATTCTAAAACATAATCGTAGGACGATTCTGACCGATGAAAATCACGAAGTGATCATCCCGTCTCATCTAGCAACTAAATAGGGTGAAGTCAATCTTTTTACGGAAGAAAGAAGTAAGCTAATTGCTGTAAGGATAGAGGGTGTAGGAATATATTAAGTGAACTTAGAGTCGAAGGCTCTGCCATAGCTTGATGAGTAATAATTAAAACGTTATGAAAAGATGGTTTACGAGCGCTTAATCCTTTGAAAGACCCATTCCAGTCACTAGTGAAAAATTATCCAGCCACAATCAGGCTGGGTTGATAATCGAATTGAGGGGACTTTTCAGTACTGAAAAGTCTATTCTCGTTTGTAAAAAAGTTTTTTCTGGTCGATGTCCAATGCATGCATACTTGCTCGCAGTACTCAGACATTTTTTTTTCAGCACGATGTCTTAGATAGCAGTCTATCCCCCATTTGTTAACTCTATTTGTGAGTCTTAACTTTGAGATCTGGCCGCGCCTCATTGTTTTGTGGGAGAACGCAGTTGATGTCAACAAGTGTGGGTGTGCAGCGTTTTTCCATAAACAATTGTGCAGCATGAGTTTTGGTGCGAGATGGTGGTAGACATAGGTACTTTCAGTAGTGATTAATTTTTACATACGTATTCGTCGCAATCATGAACTTGAATTGCTTCTTAGTAAGAATTTCACTTCCAATAAAATAAATTTTATTGCATTTACACGTGAAGTATTTATTTCTTTTATGGGCTGGGAGGACGTGGTCATTTCCAAGGTGTGATACTTTGGGCGACCATTGCTCGACTGGACTCATTTAGTTATAGCTGCTTAGGGCTCAGTCCAGGTCAATGTCAGTAGGTTACAGCTCACTGGGGGGCTGGACTACAGCTACTGATGCAGTGCTGCACCTGGGCAGTAATTAGGTCAGGCGCCGCTCCTCAGCTGCAGCAGCTGCTTATTAGGATACCTGTCCTTCATCTTCTTGTTACCGTTGTTAGTGCAGTTGCTGCTGTCATACTACTGCAATATCTCTCTTGTTTGTAATATAGAGGTAAGCTACATGCTTTTATGCACCATGCAATCTTTCAATGAGTTTCAAGCAATGTTTCAATATGATAAAGATTATTACCACCGCCAAGGAGTTGTTTCTGCCGGTTTTCCTGTTTGCTTTTCTGTCTGTCACCAAAATAACTAACTACAACAGTTGTTGACGGATTTTTGCAAAATTTGCAGGATTTGTTAGGTATGTTAGGAGGAACAGACAGTTAACTTTCGGTACAGATCCGCGTATCTATTTCTTTGTCTGCTTCTTGCTCGGTGACATAGCTCAAAAAGTCATGAACCGATATTTACGAAATATATTGGAGTTGTCGGGGTTATTACTAGGAGCAATGGACAAAAATTTTGTGTTGATCGCTTTGCCTATTTTTTTCATGTGTCTCCATGTTTATCAATATGCTTGTAATAACATAACTCAAAAATTTATGAGTTGATTTTTACAAAATGTTTAGTTATTATTAATTACGTTAACAGATAAAAATGATCAAATTTTGATGATGGTCAGTTTGTCCGTTTGTGTATTTGACAAATATGTTTTTCACCATGATTGTTAGCACAAACTAAAAAAATAATTACTGATGGATCTACAAGACTACTACAAAAGCTGTTATTATTGTCAAGCGGCACACATGACCAAATAAATTTTGTTGATGAAAAAGAAGAAATTTAAATTTCGGGACCAATTTGAATTTTTCAGTAACATTGCCTAGCTTGGCGTAGGTGTACGCTCTTAGAGTGCTTTAGTTGTTACTGTTGTTGTTGCTGTACCAGGAATTGTTCCAGCTCACTGCAGCTCGGTAAAAGCGAGGTTGTCTCGACAACAGTGTGAGTCTCTAATCCGCGTGTTCGTATCTGGCGGGCAAAGTCTTTTCGCGGCCCCGTGTCTAAGACTTTCATCTTAGAGGAGGTTGTGTTGTGCTGTAGTCTGTGCGTTTCTGTAAGGCCTATGAATGATATAATAGCTGTAATTGCTGGTATTTGCGCCAGATTATATGCAGTGATGATCCTATCGTTGTACTTGATGACTTGACTGTGTCTGTTTTGGAAAGCTTTGTCCCGAAGAGGACTATTTTGGTGAGATCTCGGGACAAACCATGGTTTGACGACCAGTGCCAGTTAGCTTTCGAAGCTAAACAAGAGGTTTATCGGGCATGGCGGCGTTCGCGTAACCGCACATTGTGGCTGACCTATGTATGTTGATCCTAGGTCCGAGGTTAAGCGTGTTTATGAGAGGGGACAGCATCGTCATAGACAGCGTTCCAGGGAGTCGTTGTTGAGTATTGACCATCCACATCGTTAGTGGAGTGAGCTGAAGGGTTCAGTTTTTGGGGCTGAGCCTTCGTTGCCACCCATTGTTGGTCCCGGTGGGGGTATCATTGCTAATCCCTTGGCTATTGAGTCTTATGGTGTAGGTGGTTGGGCTCTGTCAATCATTCCCGAATTTGTCTCTTAGCGAACGCAGAGTGTGTCTGTTGACGAACCTGTTCTGTATACTATAGTGATATGTTCTCTTCGCGGGAAAACACAAGAACAACTGTGCCGACGATTCCACTTTGATAGCAGTGATACCTGCACCACGCTTACGTAATGCTGTCGCCCAGCCTCTGAATAGGGATTTGTCACCCATTAGTGCATGGTGTTCGGCCTGGAGTATGAAGCTGAATACCAGTAAGACCAAGTCGATGATTATCTGTCGGTCTCGGACACTTGTACCGCAGCATCCACATCTAGAGATAGCCGACACTTTGCTTCAGGAGTCTGGCTCCTTATCTTGTCTTTGATGAAAAGCTTACCTTTGAGCCGCATATTAGGTGACTGGTGTCACGTACTTTCAGTAAAATTGGGATTTTGCGTAAGGTGAATTTTGTATTTGGTGACAGTGAGGTTGTCCGCAAATGCTTTTATGCTGCTTGTGTTGGAGCATTGCTGACCGGTCTGGGCTTCAGCTGCTGACAGTCATTTGCGTCTGTTGGACCGACTTGTTAGTTCAGTCAGTAGGCTGTGCACGGGTAATGATTTGGTGAATCTGCCCCACAGGAGATGGGTTGCCGAACTCTGTACGTTTTATAAGGGGTACAACAATGACAGGCATTGGTTGTAGTCTTCTGCCCTGCACTATAGGTGTTTAGGAGAGAAACACGTGCTGCGGTCGGCGCGCACACTTTCACGTTGGAGGATGTTAGATGTCGAACTATTCAGTTCATTCAGTGCTTCGTACCCTGGTCTGTTGGGGTTTAGAATTCTTTGCCGGCATCGGCTTTCGGTCGTGTTGGCCTGCAGGCGTTTAAGACAGC
This sequence comes from Parhyale hawaiensis, assembly GCA_001587735.2. NCBI lineage: Eukaryota > Metazoa > Arthropoda > Malacostraca > Amphipoda > Hyalidae > Parhyale > Parhyale hawaiensis. The sequence goes on along the minus strand of LQNS02278176.1, from coordinate 1,932,546 downwards.
TGTTAATGGCTTTTTGTAGGATTTCCTTTGGCAGCGTCCCGGGCTTCCCGGCTTTGCAAAGTGCTTCATTTGGTTTGTACTACCTGTCCGTGGTGGCCCGTGCTTGAAGTTTTAACAATAATAATATAATAATAATATTGTTGCTCTTGCTGCCACTTTTTGGAGTCGTGCTTTGGCACTTGTGTGTGTGAGGTACAGCAGTGAAAGCGATTTCCTGCTTATCAAAACGATGATTTAGATTCCTCTCAAACTTTCTAGTTATTTACTATTTCAGCTAATACCATATACAACAAATGCATAGCTAGTCGCCATGTAGTATGTGCATCTTTAATTGCTGAAAGCAGTTTGTTGCTTGACTTGTTTCTTCTTTCGACAACAGCATCTGTACCGCATAGTCCAAGGGCTTTTCAAATTACTTTTATTATCTATTGTGTTCTAGGTATCACATACATGAGTTAAGACTGACTATAAGTGCTCGCGCTGTCTATGAGAGTCAAAGCAGAACTTCTCCACGAGCTCAACTCCAAAAGGGATGAGTACAAAAACATTCTGCAGTACTTTTAACGGCAAGAATGGAAAAATTACTGAAAAATAGCAATGTCATACCAAATTTCTGAGAAGTATGGGGGTGTGGCTATAATATTAAAACGCATGCATTGTAGCCAAGGTTCCAAAAAACATTCAAGGGGTAGCTATACTGGTGAAACAAATGATGTACATTTACATAGTCACTCGCATTCTGTGGTTACTCGATGTTACCGAAGAATAAGGGTGTCATTGATTAGGAGAGGAGGGAGAAGTTGTATCCAATACACTCGACACATCCAGAATTTCAGAGATGTGGCTGGCGTTGACCCTTAATCGATCACCTTGACCTAACCGAGAAACTAAATTTAGCTTCGTAAAATTTATCTGCAGTTGTCTCAAGTGTAACTAAGTAATTTCTCACACATGCTACACGATTTAAATTGGTAAATTCAAACGTTAGACTCAAGGTCCAAACCAGTAAAGCTTACCTCTACTCTGGCGAACCAGTTGATGGCTCCTTAAATCCTCTAGATTCCAGACACGATGGCTAAGGCCTGAAGTGGAATGCTGAGGCGAGGCCCTTGAGGGCCTCATGCTCCGCTTATGGCCACCAGAGGGGCGGTCCCGAAGGATGACTGCAGCTCACGCCACCAGGCGATTTACAGCTCAGGACGAGGCTACTTTGCAGGACCGTAAGACTTAAGGGCCATGGCAGGCATCGGCAGCAGTTACGGAATCGATAGCACTTATATTGTGCACATGCAGGAGCTCTTTGTGCACATTCTAGTGCATAGTCTCAACGATATGCGATGCTTGTGATTAGTGGAACTCTACTTTTCTTCTTGACAATAGTTAATCCTGCAGTATCTTGGTTGTAGTGATCAGCGCAAAGTAAACTTTAAATCTGGCATGCAAAAGTGATGGGATATAATTCTCCAGTGAGTAAATGCTTACGGGGTATTTACTACAACGATCGACTGTAGAGCAGTGAAGAATTGTCAGTATTTCGGTGATTAATTAATGATGCACGCGATGCTATCACATCAATAGGTACTAACTTCACAGGGGCTTTGCGATCCAATTATTGTGTTACATCCGGGTACAATTTACGGTCCAGAAATTTACTATCAAAGTCTTTGACTCAGGCGAATTGTTTTAACGAATTCTAGAGCTGAGCACAGTGCAGGAGACCAATAATGTTTGCACGAATATCAGCGAAACTGTTTCTTTCTTGCCTTACTTACCTCACAAAGCTGTTTGTGCTTTCCAAATAGTATTCGATATAATTAATTCGTCAACCGAGAGGGTGAAAAGCTAACCCTTAATCGCTTCCAGAAACTAACTGCTCAAGTTTTCCCAGAGTCAGTCTTAGTCCTTTGAAAACCAACTATTTTTTAAATGATACGATGCAAGGAAATATCCTTAATACTTGATAATTTTGCAACTCACCTGTTACAGAACCCGTGTTGATTGAAAAGTTTTCAAAGTTTGGCTGATGGACTAAAGTTCGTCTAGGAGACCAATCACTACCCTGCGTATTTTCAGATTTAAACTATTAGTCTATACTATTAGACGGTGCTCAATGATTTTCAAAAGAAACTTTCCTTTTGTTGCCATCCACGTATTAGTTAAAACTTTTAACCAAATGAGACACAATAAAAGGTCGATTTCTGGAAAGGAATAGCGTTGTTTGAAACTCCAATTAACGAACTACTCTGGTCGTTTTAGGAATAATTACCGATGCAGTCATACTGATCTCCCAAAACATTAAGCGGTTTTATATTTTAACGTCCAAGTTTTCAAATACTTGCCATAGTAAAGATATTGCATATTAGACATTCGACAAGTGTGTCCATTATTTCTATTTTAAGACTGTGCATTATAAAGTCAACCTTCGTTTCCAAAACTTACTTTATATGCACTTGGCGTGGGCGTCTTCAGAGAACACGCACCACAACTCCATTTTCCGGACTACCTAAGGCACAATTACCTATTGATTCCTGACCTGATTTGCGTAATTTTTTTGCTGAGACTCTCGAGGTTCAAGGATTCTTCAAAGTAGTTCTTATCATTAGGATTACAGACGATGGTGTACATCAGTGGCGGAGTGTAATTTCTTCTATGGCACTTACGCTTAAAGCTCAAAAGTCGATGGTGCTGAAGTGCCTGAGGATAAGGTCATGGCGGAGGTCATTCTGGGGCGCGATTTTACGTGTAGCTTCAAATACTAGTACTGGCGGGTACTGAAAGACTTACCATTATTTCGGACTTGCAGGAAAGTTTCACTTTCTGAATCTGACTAATTGCAACGTCTTTTCCTCTGAAACTCATCCTCGCTAGAGTTTTCTGGTATTCTCACAAATGAAAAAATTACTGGTCCTACTAACGCAATAATTTATTATTCATCTTATTATGAGAATTGTGATAACTAATGGGTTACCGGAGATGCCTTAGAATTTTAACGGACCGAAATACTCTGCTTTTGAAATAGAAAGTCATCAAATGGTATCACACCAGCTGAAAAAGTACTCTTGTTGCATCTATGTTGCTGGCAAGAATTTAGTAAGAGACAATAATTCTTTTAACGTGTTGTCGCTTTTCTATAGGGCAAAAAGGGCGAATTTATTATAATTCAAGTTTTTCGTATCAAGTGATTACCGAAACTTTATCACTGACCTCCTGAAATACTTTTCGTGTCTCCAGTTATGAACTACTATTTGAAATAATATCTTGTGTTTTAGTTTTTACCCCTACAAATAATAAGACAGCTTTGCGCTTTCCTTAAAGATAATCAAATTATGGTGGTGCTAATGCTACATCTTGAACTGCAGGTAATACTGCCCATAAAGGCTGTATTGTGTTCTAGATAGCATCACCACATTATTAGGAAAAAATTAGCCTCTATTCCTTTGCATGATTCACCCTCTGGCTTCCGCGAAGCATTTACCTGCATCGATGCTAATTTTCCTAGCCTTGATGACGACAGCTCCACAGTGGCCAGGAGTTTAGACTTCAGAGGCCTGGCCGCTTCTTGGAATTGCAGCACTCATACCGATCATTCCTCAGGATCTTATTCCTTGACCAAAATTTTCTTAGATGCTGTTCAAATTGGTTCTAAGTTTTATCTACTTAGTTTATACTATACTTTTCAGCTACAGAGCAACGTAATGCAGCTAAACCAATTAATAATGTAGTGGTCTCCTGCAGCTGCCAAATGTATGGTAGAACGACCTGAGGGAAGACTTTTTTTCTTGGGGGAGGGGGTGATGGAACATGAGGTCTCAAAATAGGATGCCGAAAGGGTAACTTGAAGATTCGTTTTTCTTTTCGAAGTTTGATCTTATACCGACAGAACATAGATTATAATTTTTTTGTGAAAACAAGCTGAATGCGACACTTTACTGTCCGAAGAAACAGATATTGCGGTACTGTTCTCCGCTAAAGTTCTAGTCTCGACTATTTACTGTATATCGAGGGCCAAGTCTCTCCAATGCCGTGCCTTTAAATATTAGAAAAATGTACACTGCTGCTAAACCCCTTGGAACCTTCAAGTCAGAACTATTCAAGGCTTTTCTAGACCCTCCAATTAAAATTCTATTTTAGACCATGCAGATTCATTCATTACACGACATGAATATTTTTACCACTCAGACTTGTCTGTATTGTATAAAACTGTAATTTTTAGGGTGTGACACCTTACTTTTTCACTGTTAATTTTATTTTCCTGGACTCATTCAGGAAAGGGGTTAGAACTCCGCACACTGAAGTATTGTGCTGTATTGTGTTTTATGGTGAACTGTACTTTAATCGGAATATAACCGTTGTGGAGCGGGAAAATTACTTTTTTGAACGTCCTAAACATAGAAGTAAAACTCAGCTTGAGCTCGCATCCCAACCGAGAAACTAGAACACACCGGTTTATGCTACAGATTTATGCTAAGTGGCTCTAGCAGAGTGCACTGCTACGCTTGTCTACAAACTGTCAGAGCTATGGCATTAGATACGGAAGGCTCTTATGCGACAACCTGCGATCCCCTTCCTTTCCTCCCTTCGAACACCCCCGTTATCGGCTAGGGTCAGTGTTCAGCAATAGAATTTGAACGCCGAATGCTGACTCTGCGAGTCAAACGCCGAAGAATCTCACCTGCCTGGTAACCAGAATTGAACTTTTGCCACCCGCCCTTGAGTGCCACCATTCTGACATCTTGCCACAGTAAGTATCACCGAATTTTCAAAGACCTTTCAAAATGATACTTCGTTAGGTTACTTGCAATGCTTGCTCTTCGATTCCAGTTGGGTGTCGGTTCTCATTCCAACATCTCAACGCTACATGATCGTTCAATTGCTACAGGTCCAGTTAGACTCGGCGAAGATGTAAAACATTTACGCTCTTAGAAGAAACGTGACAAATCTTAACTAATGCTATAAACCGTCTCTGAACCTAAAACCAGAGGAATGGGAAAAGTTCACGAAAAAGTCGGTTCCTACTCTAATGTTTCGTGTGTATTCTATGTCGAAGACCGTAGCAAATACTGGGGAATATATTTGATCAGGTGGATAAAATAGATCTGATCGAAGTATGAAGTATAGAGTATGATATCATCTGTATTTTATGCTTCTAGAAAATTTCCTACTGTTTCTTAACATATTGATCGTAGTTTTTAAAATTTATTCCACGACCTCCCTTTCTCTCATTGCACAGATTTGACAAATTACCAGAAAGTTAATTATTGAAACTTAGAACCTGCATATTTCAAGGGCAGATTTCACCGTCTAATAGTCTAATCTGCTTTTAGGAAAGTTATCATTCAACGTACTGACCCGCGATACGCTGTGGTCTTTTTTTATAAAAAAAAACAGCAGTTAAATTTCGGTATATATTTGAACCCATCGAACCAACACTGCGTCTCGCAACAACGTTGACCTACATTTTAATCAAATCAGTAAATTTGCCGCATATACTAAACTATGCCATCCTGCCAAGGAAAGAGCCGAGCTCTTACAGGACCTTGACCACCTCATGGATGGAGCACGACGTTTCAGATGAGCTTTAATGTCGACAAACGCTCAGTAATGCACATAGGGCTGGTGAACCCTTCAACCCCATTGAAGATGAACGGGACGGTATTGACTGCTGTCACCCAACAACGTGACTTGGGAATCACTATTACAAACTACAACACTGTCAGCAAGTTGACATGAGTGTGAAAATGGCAAGCAGAGTACTGGGATTCAACACCAGAAATTTTGAAAACAAGTCCTAGGACATCATAGTTTCCTTGTACAAGGCATTATGTGCGGCCACATTAGAATTTGCTAATCAATTCTGGTCGCCACATCTGTGTAAAGATATCGATAACATGGAATGAGTCCAACGCAGAGCAACGAAATTGATACCTCAGCTGCGAAACAAGCCGTATAAATGTCGCCTAAAAAAACTAGGTCTGATCTCTCTCGAGCAAAGACGATTCAGGGGGAAACTAATAGAAACATTCAAGTATTTGAATGGCTTCAATGACGTACCTACAACAGGACTCTTTGAAAGAGACCTCAATGATTGCTTGCAAAACAACGGTCAAAAACTCAACCATAAAGCTCGAAGAATGACCTTAAGTCAGCAGTTCTTTCCGTATTTCATAGTCAGCATTTGGAATAGACTCCCTTCCGATGTTGTTAATGCGGAGTCAGTCAACGCGTTTAAAAATCATCTTGACACAAACATTGGGAGAGACATCCTCGACAGCTAAGAACTCCTCCTCCAGGAGTCGCAAACTCTTAACGGCCAAAGCTTCCGAGGCTACCTTAATCCGTCTATTTCTCTCTCCCGCTACAACTACACAGCTTGACATCTCTAAGCTCCGCATATCAGCGGCTCTTGATCGTGCTTGCGTGCATTCGTGATCGTCTCTTTGGCAGGGATTCTTCACCCCCTTTTTTTTCTCTTTTCTCCAGTCCTCTACATCCTATTGACATAATGGCAATAGCTCATAGAGGGCCGGGGCGTAAGTTCCGGTGTCTCTTTGGGAGTGGGCCTATTTGTTCGTCTACTGCCGCCTATCTAATCTAAATTATTAAAGGACTAACTACGGAGAAATATCAAGTGTCGCACAAATAGAAAATTTCATTTTGACAAGCAATATTATAGACACATTCTATTAAAGATTTAGTAACTTTATAAAGTTCAAATGAGAAATGAGCCGTTGCAGTAACGAGCATAATTTGTACAACTACAGTGGCGCTGATTTTGAAAGATAATGCGTGATGAATGGTAGGCATGAGACTGATTTACATCAAAGGTTCAGTGAAAAGCTACCGACACCACGCTAACCACAGCTCGTTTATCATAGCCCCAAAGGTCAAAGTTAATGAATGCTTAAGGAGAGAACTTCTGACGTCCTTGAGACGTATCTACATAGTAATTTACCAGCAAACGCTAAGGTTTTTTTTACTTTTAGCTGAGTTCTGAGATATTGTATATTAATTTCCTGGTTTAGCCGTAACAACTAATGAATACTTTTCTGAAATGGGCAATTTATAAAAGACTGCAATTCAACAACAAATATACTCACTATAAATTAACTTCTGGGTGCAGTTTCAGCAAACTAAAGGTTCTGGCAAAGACTCTCAAAGCCACAGGTTCAAACCTTCCTGCCAAGGAGGCAAGTTCTTCGCCGCTCATGACATGATCAGTCAGCATCCGGTCTGCGTACTGCTGTGGCTTTACTGACTTTTGCTAGCAATGGGGAGGGTCTGAAGGTGCAGATCGTCGCAGGGATCCTTCCACCACTGGCGCCATAGCTCTAGATCAGTGGTTCCCAAACTTTTTTGGGCTAGCGCCCCCCTGGCGGCCGGGTACAATCCTAACGCCCCCCGCCCGTTGCGCCAATTGCAATAAACAATCGAGCACGCACTTTTTGGTATGAATCGAATCGGAATGAAGGTGAAACCGAAGTGTAAGTCATGAAAAAAGAGAATCTTAGAACTCGCCAACGCCCCCAGGGGGGCGATATCGCCCACTTTGGGAACCACTGCTCTAGATGATCTGTGGTCGACTACAGCCACATGCCGTACTCCCCTGGGGACTGTTGGTCTATAGCTGCATCACGAGCTAGTACGTGTGGGTTTCCCAGTTGGTGGGTGCGGTCAAGTTGACTGTACATTTACCTTTTTATTAAAATAATCTGCGATAATCTTAGACCACTCGCCAAAAATGTTTCACCCTAAATTATCGGCATACAACTCATGTAGAAGTCTTGTATTATGATCACAAAAAATTTCATTTGTCATATGATAAAATTAACATGCATTTATGACCTGCACATCAAGGATACTTGTGCAAGATTCGAACTTAGATTTCAGTTTAACTTTGCTGAAAGCAACTAACAAATGACTCACGCCCGTTTTCTGTGGACGCTTGATAGAGTTAAGCTTTATGACCTCAGAAAATCAACCTCTGGGCGAGAACTAAGAATATTTCAGTAAGCACTGAGATCAGCTGATCGAAAAAACTGTATCCATATTATTGATGCAAATATTCAAAACAAAAATTAGGTAAAACGCTCCTTGCATACAAGATAGCGAGTGAAAACATTGCATCATAGTACGAAGTTATTTTGTTCCTCTTCGGTAGTGTCATTGCTATGAAATTGATATAAATTTAATGGTTGCTCTGTCAGCCATTTAGTACGAATAACAAAAAATTACAATGACGTTGCGTTATAGTTTTTAATGAACTGTAATACATTTTGTGTTCTGTTATATTACTGAAAATGTATTATTGACGAGGACGTCATATTTAAGAGGATAACTGGGTTGTAAACAGGTTTGTGATGTTCAATTTTTTTGTTTTAGGTTCATTTTTAGTGAGAGTTACGAGTACTTGCCTGATCATAGTTTCGGTGCTAAATAAAGGCCTCTTCTAATACTAATTTCTATTTTGGCATATCTATTAGTAGGGTAACAGAATATTTGCTCTACTGTAGTTGGTTTGGGTCATGCTGAGATCTAAATGACAACCGAGGATTTTTGTGTTCAAAATCTCATTTCAAGGAAAACATATAAGATTATGTTAATAATAATGATTCTCTTAATAAAATAACTTTATTAAGAACACAGTAGGTTCACGAATACGCCTACAAGTACAAATGAGCCAATATTATTGAAACTCCATAGAAATTCCATAGAAATTTATTTGTCTCATTCAATACAGAGGAATTATTACAGTAGAAAATTAAAAGGTCACATTGACAATGGGTCACTTAAGTCTTTTCACTTCTTGGACCTAAAAAACAGACCACAGACATTGAGTCTGAGGTAATTCAATCAAAAATTCTGACACATGTTTACAATTTAAGACATATACACATACGTAAAAATCAAAACACAATTATAGAATGGATACATCATTGGTATGCAAGCTTCGCCTTAAATGCTCTCTTGAGACAGTGATTTGTTCTTGGTTGCAGCAGTTCAACATCAGTTTCATTAATTAACTTTACTAATTGAAATATGGTGCCCTGTTCTTCAACATTAAGACGAACTGATGGTAAAATAAATGTAATCCTTCTCATTGCATATTCGTGTCGAGGAATCAGAGGTAAAAGATATTTATCGTATGAACATGTGTCATTGTATAAAAACTTGT
>LQNS02278176.1:1896044-1912415 GCA_001587735.2 Parhyale hawaiensis | reverse complement strand
CAAACAAACAAACGGATGGACATATCTTCACCAAAAGTTAATCATCTGTTCCTCCTAACATACCTAACAATCCCTGCAAATTTCATTCAAATCGGTTCATAACTTTTTGAGTTATCTTGGTGACAGACAAACAGAAAAAACAGACAGACAAACAGACAGACAAATAGACAGACAGACAGACAGACAAACACGACGAAAACATAACCTCCTTGGCGGAGGTAAATTTTGTAAAATAACATATGAAAATTAAGCAAACGATTCACCCAGACGCATCAACGAATAATAACAAATATCTGAAGCTACATTGCTATTGTTTTAAACTGTTGTACAAGTGCTTCATCCAATAACCGCGTCAATTAAAATTAATATTAAAACGAACGAATCAATGTTTCAACTGTGAAGCGAACGCTCAAGACAGAAGAGTAGAATAGCGACGACCAACGTCACCGTTACACCAGCACAAGCGTGCGTATAATTTACAGCTAAATAAATAATTTTCTTCATCGATTGTCGTGAAACGAATGACCTCAGTTTACACCAGCGACCTCTGCCGAGGCCGCCGAGACCCAGACTTGTTTACGGGTCAGACGCGTAACTCATGGACTCCTCATCGTGACATCATGGCATTCGTGACCAGGCCTTGACTTGATGACCAATATGGGGATGTTCACACTTCACAGGTGTACTGATGTCCCAAGAGTGACCTTAACTGACATTTTTGACACCGTGAACAGGCGTTATGCCTGTGGCCTCGCACAAGCATCATGCATTATGTATAAGGTCAGAGATGACAGGGCTGCATCTGTTGCTATGCAACCATCACCGCTTCTAACCTACGCCACGACCGACCGTCAGCCGGACTGCCACCGGTTCAATGGCCTTGGACAGTGGCGGCATATGGGGGAGTCTGAAGAGGGGCTTGAGTAAAAATAATGTGGAGGGGCTTCACAATGTATACAAACATGTATGATGGTTAAATGCTAAAAATATTGGGAGCTGAGGGGTGGGCTTGGTCATTAATTGCCCCCCTCCCCCCTCCCCCCAGTTAGCGCTACCACTGACCTTGGGAACTGCATAGTTACTTGGAGAGGTGTTAATAAGACAAGCACAGTAATTGCGATTATAGAATGAAATAATGTAGTTAGTTTGGCGGCAACGGCCCTAACAGCATTATTGGAAGCCTGGAAGCTGATTTGCGGTTTTAGCTGTTGGGGCGGCTTAGAACTTTATTTTGACGATACTTGCTTAACAGAAAACTTTTGACTGCAACATAAAATTAAGCAACTTTCAAAGAATGGTTGAATTTTTGAAAGTCGTGTTCGATGTAGGAAAAAAAGCACACGTCCATATCGAGAAACGTTTTTCATTTTCAAACTTGCTTTATAATTTAGAAAGTTTCGGATTTGCTAAATCCATCATAAGTATAAAAAGTTTTCATCTGTAAGAATTTAAATCATAAGCACAGAGGTACAGTCATGGACATCTGAAAAGTTGTAGAACATAGCTTCATTAAAGGTAAAGAACCTAACTAAGTAAACACGATAACTTTCGTTAATAAGATTAACCTAAGGTAGCTAAAGTTATTACGACGTCTTTCTATGTCAATTGTCGTTAATAGGTTTCAAGATCATGCAATGTCGAAGGCAAAAAACTATTACAAAGTTGTACATTTCAGTACTAGTGAAAGGGTTCCTTTCCAGTAGAAACAGTATATTGTCAGTCAACTGTCATGGTAAACTCAAAGAACTGGCACAAAATTCTTTTTGAAATATTTATTGCTCGTTACATACTCTCTAACTTTGCAGTGGATTTTGTTCAGCCGTGCGACTCTTAACTTCGGTAATGGCAGTAAAGGCATGAAAATAGGAGAGCCACAACTTAAAACAGTCATCTCTCAAAATTCTCATTTTCTGTCATGCCTAATATTTTCTTCAAAGAAAACGATGCAGCGAGCGCTCATTGAGGTGCACTGGCGAGCAGACGCTTTGTGAATTATGCTTATCGAACCCTTAATCCAATAATGGCCGGGCCCCAACGATCGGCCGGCCGGTTTGTTCCTGGTATCATCGTGAAAAATGCTTCAGTTATGTGCTTTGAGGTGCGGTTTTGCTACAGTTTGATCGTGTTGTTGATGTTGCTACAAGTGATTAGAGACACTGCAGATGTTATTGTTCGATTAGTTTCTAATTATATATGAAATTGAGTCAGTAGCAGCATTTCCTTCTTAGGTAGCTAGTCTATTAGGTGAGCATTAGGATACTCACATTTCATTACCAACTGAATGTAAAATGTAATATGGAACTATTTAGTGTAAAACACTAAGGTTTGCAGCCTTGTGAGTTCATATAATAGTTATTTGAGGGCTGATGTCAAAACCGGTTTTTCCGAAGTGAAAAATGTTGACCATGGGCACAACAGAAAAATTGAAAAAAGGTGTAGCTTGGGAGCTTTAGGTGATAAATTGAACTAGTAGAATGCTTTCTTAAGATTAATTAGCCGTGTGGGCCTCTGAGTATAGTGTACCTGTTACACGCTTGCTGTCATTGATTATCTAATTATTATCATTATTAGAAGTTCGTCACACAACTCACGGTAGGAATAAGTGTACTGACGATATACTGTACCTACGAGCACGGTCTACGTTTCCATAATAGACGTAAAATGGTGTTGGGTATTTATGTATGCTGCATTGAGTCGAAACTTACGAAAATACTATAAAGATGATTCATCGGCACACACACACACGCACGTATTACCATACGCATAGTATTGAAAAAATACTGTATTCCTACTATTTCATGAAACTATTGCGTGGGCGTTGCTTTTCGTTGAATAGTCATTGACGCGCATCTATGAGGTTATAACGAAAGTCTTGATGGCTTCTTGAGTAGCCTCTTCCTGTGCCATTATGCATGTTATAATCGATATCTTCAAAATAAGTTTACCTTATTCAAGAGTTTCGAAGAATCTGAGACTCCATACTTAAAACTTTCATCGCTATAGACTGATACCTCAGTTTATTTACTATTCATGTTTTTTTTTTGTGAGCGCTTGAATGTGTAGGCGAAGGTATCAGTCGTCCAAAGGAATCTTACGATGAAACAGATAAAATGGAGCGCTTGACCAATATGAGTCATTCAGAATTTAGTGAAAAAATTGAATTATTGAAAAATTTGTTCCTCGCGATCAGCGAGGCTATTGCCTAATGTCAGAAAATGATTAAATTTATTTGTCTTCTTAGACGCATGCAGCGTTAAAATCAATGCTGCTGTTACACAGCTACATATATTGACATATAATAGTCTGCCCTACAATCTGACAGGTAATGCACTAAAAATTGGAGTAACAAAGCGTTCAAAACTTTTTTTACAACCTGATACTTCCGCAGTGTTCGGAGTTTACACTTCTAAATATCAAATAACTTGATAGAGGGTTGCTGTACGTAGAAAATTCATTGCTCTAGTTGTTGTGACTACCTGCTCCGCTGACACTAATACATCTAAGCGACTATTGTGTGTGTATCGCTGCGCTATGAAATTTCAGCTCTGAGTATCCGAATCAAAAATTTATAAGCATATATCCGATGTTATCCGATACTGTTCACTATTAACTCATAGGCAGTCGATAACTGCATAAGAATTTCCAGTTGGGTATAACTTCCTTGAAAGAACTACGGCGATGTCGAGCAACTCTTGTGCGCATGCGCAATATTGGTTGTATAAGATGAAGCTTCAATGTTGTACTTATTAGGTTCAGGATCTATGATGAAAATTAGTATACGTATACTGAGCAGCTGTTGCTTGGGGAATATAATTTATAAGTTGAAGCATCAGTGTTCTATAAGTCATTTCCAAAATCTACTGAAAAATACTCGCAACTATCAGAGAGCTTTTTTATGGGCAGTAGGCTTTTATTTTCGCGTCAAGGCTCTATTGCTCTACAGTTACTGCTAAAATCTATGCAATGAAAACTCGTGCAAAGAAATAGCGAATGGACGTACGTAGTGTGGGCGTCGCTCTTCAGTGTGAAGAACCATCGACCCAACCGGTTCAGCCAGGGCCCTGCTACGCCGCTGCTTTTGTTTACGAGACTCACTGGGTAATTCACGGAATGGTTCCTGCTTCGTGCAGTTAATGAGGCCATGCTGCGGGACTACTGGCAAATATTAAGAGAAACGTCAGCTTTCTCTGTCTGCAAGGCTCGTTGTGTGGAAATGCAGGTTATTCATGGATGAAGTCTGACATGGAAATGATCTGATACACTGCAATTCATAAATACAATTATTAAGTTAAATAGTGTGGTGATGATCGTCTCCAAATTCCACTGTAAGCAATAACTTTAATTTTCTCTGCTCTAAGAGGCAATAATTTTTTTTCAATATTGACCAGTGAAAGCTTCCAAGAAACTTTTCATTTACTGTAATGATAAATTGATATCATAATTAGAACGCCTCGTGGCGTAAGAAAATCTGCCGAGGTGGAGGCAAATTTAACGCCATCATTTTGCTGGCCAGCTAGACCTAGTTTTTTAGCATATGTCACATTTTGGTCAACCCTCCAAACTCCCTGTTAAAAATTAGGAACGTTTCTCAACTCCTTCGACCACTTTTTGGTTAGACAGGCAAATATATATATATTTACAAATATTCAACGAAAACAGTATCACCTATCTTCTCTCACTTCGTTCATGGGAGATTATAACGCACACATAAATCTACGGTTATGACTCCCACAATGTCAGTAGCGTACCTCATTTGAAAACATATTACTGAATTCAGAGACACTTTTAATTTTTTAGCTTCCAAATTACCTAGTTTAAGTAAAGAACAAACAATTTTCCTAAATGTTGTGTCGTCTTCTTATGCTGATAAACCATAAGTGGAGTTCGTGATCCAGTAGAAAAATGCAAGATTTTCAGGTAATATTTTCTTTGCATTTTCGCCGTTACGTTTAGGAACATGCACTCAGAGCCAATAAACTTTTCGGAATTTTTTCCCACAGTAAAATAGCTTTACCTTGGCTTTAGGGCAAATCGTTTCCCCTCAGTCAATGTTTTTAGATAATTTTGCGACTTTTTTCTTATGCTCTCATCCAGTGCATGCAGTCGCTCCAAATTCAGGAAATCCTGCATAATCATGCAGAAAGTGAACATTGCATGCAAAAAGTATATATGCGATCGTCAATAAGCTGTCGCTATTTATGAATGCGTCTATAGCTCTACGGTCAAGGCCAAACAGTTTAGAACCTAAAGGTCTGAAAAATTGCCGGAAAACGGCAATGGACTGATAATAGCAGATCCTTATAGCGCTCAAATGATGGAGTCTGGCGCCCGTGCCTCCAAATGATCGAGTAAGATTTTCTTTGCCGAAGGAATTTGTGAAGCAAATGGTGATGGCCTGCTTGTGTTTTTTATAACAAATCGTAATGGTGTTCTATAGTTTGTTGGCCTTGGAATATAAATACTTTTGTGATAACATGGTTTGAATATCGACGTATGGTTTGTAAAATTGGTGAGCGGCTTTATGGCAATGCTCTTTTACGACTCCTTTTCCTTAATGCTAGCAACACATTTTACTTCTGTGGTGTTATTATGTTTTTCATAATCTACCTCTTCTTTCTAATAACAATAACGATGATGATAATGTATTTTCTTCAGAACCATATTAGCTAGCTTGTGCTTTAGGCATTAAGATATGATGCTAAAAAATACTCGAAATTTAATTTACTGGAGTATACACGTGTACACGTTCAGGCATTCCAGCACGGTGTCCAAATTTTGGCAGCATTATTTCAGCTCCATTTAAGCATTGCCTTCTGTATTAGCAGCTAACCAAGGCTTTCAGTGAACGTTTTGCTTGGCATATGAGATCACTTCCTAAACATTTACATATTGTGTTACTGCTGAATGAAGTCCAAGTGTGCGATGTATCCATTGATATTACTTATCAATAATTAATAGTTTATTAAATTATCCTGGCAGTAGCAAAGTTCATTTACTGCCATAGCTAATTAACTCATCAAATACATATTCAATACACGTCCTGCATTTTTAAACAGCCGGCTGATAGTACTGATAGTACGTGTAAAATGTACAAATCTGTTGTAATTAACCTGATCAGCAATGAAGTCTACGGGCTTTAGTACCAGATTTCACTATCTCTGAATAGCATTTACATTGTATTTAGTTTCCTAAACATGTTTTTGCACGAGGCAAGTTAGGGCTAAAAGAAGCTCTCCCCAACAAGGCTATTTCTCTGCACCTCAATACACCTAATTTCATTTCCAGCCGTGACTTTCCGTTCCCAATGTCGACCAGAGTGCAGCTGTCTGAACTTGACACTTCCAGTGGCATGTCATTTGGTTCTGGAAGACCTTGTGTGTTTGGTCAGAGTCATGCCAACCTGAACATACAACCAATCGGGAGCTTTCTTGCTGTACATCAGCCAATAGCAGGACAGCTCGCCTGATTCTCGGAAGAGTCTTACCTTGACTCAACGCTGCTGACTGCCAGTGACACGACAACTGGGTCATGTGGAGGGTGTGCGTAGGTGTTCAGTGTCGCCAGAGTGAACTGAGAACTTGAACGATTACATAAAAATTAGTGTAAAATTGCAAAAAACAACTTGAATAACTTCCACTATACTACCTTTATTTGTTACAGAGGTGGTCTATTTCAGTGCGAATACGAGAGAATCATTGGTGATTGATTTTAAATCAACAAACTATCGATAACTATCGCTCCTAGCGATAGAAACACAATTAAAAGGTAGTAAGAAAGGGGTCAGGAAATCCTTTTGATAGCCCGCACACTTGTGAATGTGATGAATGTGGAACTTAAGCAGCACTTTATTGTAGTGTCCGGCCATTTTTTTTGTAGTGAATCGGAAATACTGTACTGACGTCTGGCAGGAGCACCTCAGGTAGAACAACATTGGTTAGACATGGAGTTCTATTGGGCATACGTTACGCTTCTCGAATTTCTACAGCAAAATATGATCATAATCTCATTCTTCGCTGTGTAAAGTGCTATACATGCCAGCCACTCACTAATAGTGTTGTTTGCATGGGGAAGGCTAAGTTTAAGTATCCTCGCAGAGGAATACTTCTCCAAAGTCAGTATAACGTTACTGTCATGCAACACTACTTAGTGCGACTACATCCACTGACGTGCATCAACTAAAGTATATTGTTCTCATTTTTATGGAAGTTTCATCTTTTATTTTACTGAAAACTATCAAGCCTTTACAGTTGTACGTAAGCAGTCCCAATCTTATATTGGATCAAAGCCACCCATTGCAGTCTGATCATTTTAACTTCACATTTATCGTAATGGTTGAGACAGAAAATGATCTGTAACTAAATGTTTCCAAATGAGGTTTCCATAAAGCACTGCATAGCTCTTAATTCTACTTACTTATTGAACTCTGATAATCTTACGGGCTTGAGTGTTTACTTGTACGTCACCGTACACAGAATCTTCGTCTTAAGATAGAAAGAAATTCGAGCGCTGAACGTTCAATGCCATACATATATATATTTATTTAAACTAGAACATCTAGTGGCACAAGACCATCAACCACGGCAGGAGCAAATTTCATCGCCGTCATTTTTAATGGCCAGCTAATCCTATTTTTTTTTCGTGTGGGTCACATCGAGGACAACCCACCAGACTCCCTGAAAATAATCATGAACATAGCTCAACTTCTTCGACCACTTGTTGGGTGGACAGACAAAAAACAAATATATGTATACAAACTTAAATCTTCAACTAAAACATTATCACCGCTCTTTGTTTCGCTCGATGGTGATAACAATTATCCTTATTTACAGGCAAAATATATTGAGTATTCTTTTGCGAAAGCAAAGAAGATGGCGACCCAACTGGTCCCTGGTAGTCTAGAACATTTTGAAAGCAGAACTCCACACAAGAATTCTATCTAAACGGAATGCCATGTTTCTTGTTTTTTCAAATATTTGGAGTTACTATATTAACACTTGACTTTTTTTTTTGCTTCATATTCGCCGATTGATTCATTAATTGCCACTAAAGCTTCTAGGTTCAGTAGGTATGATTTTTTTAGTGTCCCTGCAGGAGCTTCTCTCGCAATGTTGTTTTGCCATTTAGTTAAAATGGAAATCATATGAATATGTGAATAAGCGCTACCGAAACATTTTCCTATTACATTACTTAGTAACGTTTCTTTATTGTGTCTGTAAAATAGGAGTCAGATATTTGTAATGGGGAATTAAAATTTCCGCACTTTGGGTATACCTACCTAGTTGACTAGATACTGTTGCCTTCGTTTGCCAGCCTTCCTATTTGTTGAGACACTAAAACTGTAGAGTAGGATAACCAGGAGCAGTCCATTTAAGCTACGACTGTATCCATATATGTGACTTTGTTTACAGCTGTAAGATTGTTGTATATAAAAATAGTTTAAGAAGGGAAGGTATTTCTCCCTTGGATACCTCTCCTAGCTTTCACCAAACCTCTCTCTGAAAAGGCCTTTTCGAATAATTTGTGACTTCTGTATCAAATACTGTGTCATCAAGCCACAGAGCTAAAGACGCCAGATTAAAACCATATAATTATGTCAATATTCATTAAGCTAATCTGTTATACTTAACGTCCAATTATACTCACATGCACTGTAGAAGACAACAATTGCTAGGCTATTCTGATAGACGCAATTAATTCTTTCTATATATCCATAAATTGATTGTGGCTGCAGTTGTACCATATGCCCTAATAATCTAATTATCGATGACCTATAAGGTACGTTTGGTAACAGAATCCAGTTGTCATAGTCTTTTTAATTCAGCACCTTAGGCCTGGTGCTCGAGCTGTCGAGCACCGTGACACGCTCCAATACTGCCGGAGCGACCTTGGGTTGCCGCACGTGTCGGCCGTTAGCTCTGCCGCCCCTACTGCTCTCGTAGGCTGCTTGGTCAGGTCCATATTTTCATTGCATAGCAAAGCGTATAACACTCGGCAAGTGTAGTATGCACTGAAAATATATTCGGCGGTGTGAGAAGTGTAAGCATCGGTAGTAAGGTCGATCTAGGGATATTGGTGTATTGCTTTGTTGAGACTATTTGTATTCAATGGTATCATATACCTGATAGCAGGTGTTTTGTTGTGAATTTGAAGAAGATAAATTGAGTTCAGCTGAACTGCTAGAATATTTCAAGCGCAAAGAGCTGATGCAATCAATGACAAATTGAGTGCTTTTGACGACAGATTTGACAAGATAAAAAACAAAAATGGTAATAATCTAAAACATTTCGAAACTTGTATTCGTACATGTGTACAGTGGCGGATATTAGCTAAGTACAAGTGGGAGGTGCTATACAGTTGCATACTAAAGTATTTGTTCTTCCTTTGTACAGTAGGTAAACGATGAGACGATTTTATTCGGTACCATTGAGGGAAACTAAGAAGTGCTGCAGCTCTTATACACGAATCACTGATGCTTTCGTCGCCCTGCCGTTGCATTCATTGCAGTGTGCTGATATAGAGATACGAAATTGAACTGCAGACTGTGTTTTTGATAGATCAAATAAAATATGGTGATGACAGAACCAGACGCTGTTTTCTTTGCAAGCTCTCTGATCTATAGCACAAGTACGTGTGTTGTTATAATCTAAGTCACGTCATAAAAATATTGCTAACAGAGTAAGAGCTACAATACCTGAATGATATGAGCCATCATAAAAAAGAAACTGATGGAAAAAATGAGATGAAGCGTAGCTAATTTATATCGATTCTTACTATTATTACGGTAACGTGAATAATGTACATACACAGGTCCTGCCTGCAATGCTGCTTGCCCTTAAGGCTTATATCAACTGCATTGCTTTCACGAGGTGTTGCCCAAAGGTTCACGGAATATCTGTGTAGCTCATCCAACATTGCTCGTGGGCTCAAGCGGCCTTGTGCTAGTTGGTAGATCGGGTTTTGTTGTGTATGGTCATTTTCTTACCGTCGTGTGTTGCGCTACATGTAAAATTAGAAAGGAGCTAACAGTTTGCCATAGAATGACTAAGAAACCCATTCCCTGGGAGGAGCCGACAACCGGGCTCTAGCTGGTCGTCTCCGAGCTATTCCTTACACGTCAAAGTAAAATAAATATGCAAAAAAAGAAAAAAAAGGAAAAATGTCGAAGATACAACCGCTGCCAAGAAGGTGATTATAGGAGTGTGATGTAGCTGACTGGTGAGAGTTTTGAGACTTTAGTTAGATTGGGAATGAAAGGTAATGGAACAGTGCTGCTTCTCAAGTTGAAAGGCGTTAGTGGGCCATAGAGGAGGACTTCAAAGTTGTGGAGGGTGCTGCTCCCAATAATTGTCCAGAGGAGCTTTCTGGTAGTCAGCATTTTGTGCTCCGATAACTCCAGAGAGCAGTCTATTCCAAGTACTGGGAAACTGCTGACATTGCGTAAAGCTCGATGGGGAAGTTTGAGTTTTTATCTCTTGATTCAAAAGCGATCATCAATGTTTCTGTTGCAGAGTCCCATGATTGACACGTCGTTAAAGCCATTCATGTATTAGCACGTTTCTATAAGGCGCCCCTGAGTCGTCCTTGTTCGAGAAAGAGGAGTCTAAGCTCCAGGAGGCAATGCACTTATAACTTGTTACACGATGAGTATGAGCGGATTTCTGAGAGCGACGTGTGTACGTTAACTTTAGCATCGAACTAGGAAAAACAGTTGAAGAGACGCATCAAATGTTAAAGCATATGTTTAAGGAACGCTTTAGGTGATAGTCAAACTTATGAATTTCAGGGAGGTCGCTCTGAATTGAAACACTCCGTAGAGCGGCATACTGTCTCCAAGAATGAGGATGACTGTGGCGATTAACATTTAAGTATAGTACTGTATTATCTTATTTAAGGATGCATTCAGAGAAGTAATGGGCAGCACCTCATACAAGAATATTGCTGGCTTCAGTTGTATTGATATGCACTAGAACTGCAAATAGTAGTACCTTATTCTCCTTCCATTAACAAAGGTAATGGTTTCCTTCTGATAAAACCTGAAAAAAATATTGATGGTAACTCCGCGGTGGGTATTCATCAATAGATCGACTATTGTATTCCAATAACAGCATAATGTTGAATTTTTGCTACATGTATTTAGTAGTTTCAGATTACATAATTATCCCCAATAACATACATAATTTGTCGTAAAGTAGGCTGCCGTCAATACTCGAACATAATCGTTGAGTGCAAGTAAATTTTGTCTGCTAATTATTTCAATCAACTTCAGTGCATACAAATGTTTTATGAGCGAGTGCATCATCTTCATCAGCGATTATTAACATCAGGCTTTGCCGACTATACACTGACATTTTCCGCAATGCATCAACTTCTTGTGCCCTCCAAATTATGAGCTGAACGTAAAATTTCATTAAGTAATGCCATCGATTTGCAGATAATAACATTATCAGTCGTATCTGCACCCAGAGGTGTACCGCCGAGCTCTACACACGCCTGCTAACTAACAAACTTCACTTCCTTCACATGTTTAATTTGCTCAATGGCGCCATCAGTACCCCTGAGCTGGTCATAAGTCATGTGCCCCTCGCAACTGTAATCGCTCCCGCTTTTGTTCCAAGTTACCTTCTAAAGAACTGGCGTCGCTGTCCTTCGTTAGTATACGCATTGATCGTAGCTCCTGCCATATGTTACGGACCTCGCTGGAGGAGCTGACACTAATTGGCGTAGCGCAAGGTCGCCCTAACGGTGCAAGGACAGCGAAATTGCCATTGGTTCTGTGTCATTTTTGTAGTTCGGGGTTAGGTGGCGTCGCTCTGTCTGCAGCCTTCCAAAGTGCTTGCTTGGTCGAGAGGACTGTGAAGTATTGCCATTGGGCCTGTGTCGTTCTTGCAGTCACACTGTCTGCAGGGTGCCAAACTGCTTTCTTGATTTTGGTGACAACAACATTACCATCGGTTCTGTGTCGGTCTTTCGATTTTGTAGCTCGGATTAAGAAAAAAAAAAAAACTGCTAGAAGTTATGTTACCAAGCTACTTGGCGCAGGGTGATGTCCCTAAACCAGCGTAATTATTGTCAAACGACGTGACAAGAAAGATATGTGGAAGAATCTAAGAGCTGCTTTTAAAAACTTGCAGTCCATAACGGTATCCAGAGCCGCTGTTTGGTTCTACGATCTACGTTGCCGTTAAGGTGGTCGCACAACATCGCTGTCTGCAGATTTCCAAAGGGTTTGAGAAACTTCTCTGCTCTAACTCATGCAAAGTTGGAGTTTCATACAGTAGTTCAAATATTTTCAACGTCGGTAATGGTACCTTAAAAATAATGCATCTGGTGTGTGACTTGTACGATATTTAGATACCCTTACTGATGCGGGGTACTGCAATGTATGTATTAATATTATCTAAAATACCCCTTTCTTTTAGTATTTTTTGACCTTTACCGGAGAGTTTTCTTTCAATGATAACAAGAAATGCCTGCAAATCTTTTAACAATCTTAGTGATACCACAATAATGTACTTAGGTATTTCTCTTATGTACTTTTTAACATTGCTATTGCAGAATTTATTACCCCGTATTTCACGGTTATAATTTCAGATTTAACTACTGCTTTTTGATTAGTTAACATCCAGGACCAATTTCGAGTAAACTGTAATATCCTGAGACTTTTTAATTTCTGACGATGTCGTGTCAAACTCGTAGGCCAGGCGGCAGGGATGCTCGCCACAACACTTCGGCGAGAACAAAACCTGCTTCTCAAAGCTCCCTGATGGAGAGCTGGGAGTGGCGACACCCACCCAAACGGCCCCGGCCTGCAGGGTCCCGTTGCTTCACCCAGGGTGCTGGTATACCTTCCACGACTAACCCGATACCAGCCAGTAACACGGGTAACTCGTTTCCTGGGATCCGAAGTCGAAGCCTGAAACAGGCAGCATGGGTGACAGCTTCGGTGGTGACGGCGCTGCTGGCAGCCCTGGTGACCCTCCCTGTACCCGCGGGGGCGGTGCACCCGCTCATGTACGAGTCCACCAAGATGTCGTTGCTGAGGCTGCCCTCAGATACAAGAGTTGACACTATCATCTACAGGCTTCGGGCCTCGGACGCTGAGAAAGACTACCCTCTCACATTTGGTATTCGAGGTGAGGTTTTTGTTTTAACATTATTATTGTATGTTTTATAATTCGAGGTTAAACACTTTTTCATGTTCTCTTTTACCCATAATTTGAAGACCTATTGAAAGGAAAACCATTCCAAAGTCTACAGCTTTGCTTGCACCATTTCCGATCGGGTTTTTCATGCAGGCGTCTTACTAAAGATACCTATATGAACACGCAGCCATTGATCTACGAAGAGTTCTTAATCTATTGTTTTAAATTAGGTCGTCAGTATTTTCTTACCTATTTCGATCTCAAGAAAATAAAGATGAATTGTTTTTCGATGGAAAAAGCTGAATCTTTGAAGCAATACTGAAGGTTGTTTCAATAAAAGCTGTAAAAGTTTCCTAGTTATGAGAAAATTAATTTAATAGCATAGTGACTTGAAAGTGAATCATCTGCGCCAGTACAAAAGCTTGATCAGTTGGCTGAGCGTACCACAAACACTGCATGTCCCTTTTACTTAAATATACTGCCATTGACATTCATGTGATATTGCCTGAAATAATAATTCATGATTAATTTTTATGAGATTTTGAAATAACAATAGCATGAGCGGCTTGATGGACTTTCTTTGCTACTCTAAAAAATAACAGCTTGCTTATTTCGTGTATAAATCATGCCTGAGATTGAATAATGCGTTGATTGTAGCTTATATGTCACTGTCCCTGCGAATGACATTGAAAGGGCAGTAAATCTTACGATTATTCATGGTAATAAGCACCCTCCGCAAGTTCTTGATGCTTGCCTTATGTCCAAGCAAGAAGGCAACATTTTGTCAACTGGGTACCCGTTATTTAGCCTTACTGCAGCAATGGCTTGGGCAATGTCACGGCTGCTACGATTAAGCCTTCCTGTCACATATATCATTATTGTATTGGTCATCTGTCTGGTCAAAAATTAGTGGAGGTATTTCTTCTGTCAGACCATACCGATTTTAGCAGTGTGGCTGCATTTGCGGTATAATAGGGCTATAATAAACAGTACATAATTTCAATACTGGTCATTTGTTTCAGTAAACTTAATGAAGCACCCCAGCACGTTCTCACCATATTCTGATTGGTGATATTCTTAGTATGCTCATGTTTACTTTTTAAGTAAGCTCAGATATTTTATGATATTGTATGTTCATTGTATTCGTGTTATGAGTGGTAGTTACTAATTATTACTCAGTAGTTTTATTCTCTGAAATAAGTTAAGACTCATATCAAGTCATCCTCTGCTAGTAAATTTTGTACTATGTTTACATTTTTCTACTACTTCATATATTGCACCTTATAGCTGTGCACTGCTTTGGTTCTTTAACGCATCAGTTTTAAGAGTCGGGGCGGTAGAATTCTTTTGCCGCCGTTATGGATTCTCTGTTAAACCATTTATACGTAGCTGTGCCTTTACCACAGCACCACTTAAGTAGAATCAGTTGCATGCTGTTGCTATCACTAATACAATCTAACTTCAAACTATGTTTCACATCTTTGCAATCGCATTAATTTACATACGAGAGGCATATGAAAGTTTAAGCATCGCTGTATAAGAAGCGCTGATGCATGGTTAAAACTCTGATTTTTTGGACGCACAACCTTTCGTAAGCATTCCTGCCAAATTTTGAAATTCTAAAAAAGTTGAAAATAACGTTGAACAATAAATCACCAAACGTCCCTCATCTCTTTTAGTTTTTAAAATGTTTAAATACAACCCTTGTACACTAGGTCAGAAGCTGTTCTCATCGTGTCTAAATATCATAAAACCATACAATGCGTTGCCTGTTATTGCAAATGTTTTTGCTAATGCATCACACAGGTACGATCGGTCGAAACTTGATCCGGATAGAGCAGCACACGTGCACGCACTCGAGCAACATCTTCTGCGAGGCGGACGTCCTCCTCCGCGCACAGCTGGAAGCTGGGCGTGTTTACATATTCAACCTAACGGTTACCGACACCAAAGGAGACCAGACGGAAGTTGTGTCTCGAATTGATGCCACCAATGGACGCACTCCCATCAACACTATATTTTTGAGTTATGAACCCAGCGTTGAGGTGCCAGAGGTGAGTTTATCAGCTGCCTGTGAGAGGTTAAATCTAATATACTGTATCATTTTTTTTAGCGGCAGGACTTACAGTGGAAATTTAATGCATTTTTTCTCAATCGAATTTCCTCATAAATTTCCTCCTATGGATGGTAACTCATGGCCCAACTCACTATACATTGTTAACTCTCCGACAGGGCAAAGTCGACACTGACTTCACTTTGTTATCACTAACCCTAATACAAGGAAGAAAAAGTTTTACGCTACTGGAGAGAAATGCCAATGCGTTGACAAGGTGCCTGAATATAATTTACTATCCTCAGAAAATACTATCATATCGATGTGAAGCGACACAGCCATAACAGTACAAATTTTCTGTGTATTAATGCTCATACTTACGATACAACGTAGCCGAATCACACAGACTTAACAAAATATTTTATAATCTTAAAATTTTCAACATTTGTCTAAATACAAAATTAAAATTTTTTCTGTGCAATGTTTATGAAAAAATCTAATTATTACTATGTATACAAAATATCACTGTGTGTGTTTTTTTCACACAAAGGACCAACCGCTGCAGACCGAGATCGCTTCGGTTGTGGTTCGAAAAAGGCGCTCAGCTTCCTTCATCGAATTCGATATTTTGGTGAGTCAAATTTATATTTATTGCTAAGTTGTAAAGTATCATCTTTCTATCTCTATGTATTTGTTCGTCACACAGCATGTAAAATATAAAGAATGAGTAAACATTGTAGGTAGGGCCGGCTACTCAACAAGCCCCGTCAGACGGAGTATAATTTTTTGGAAGAAGCCATGAGGTGCATTTAACAATTTGCTGCATATAACGGCATCCAGAGGTGCTGTTAGCAGCTTAACGGTTAACTACATGCAAGGTTCGTATATTTGCTATGTGTTACGTTTCGTAACTGTATAACTCAGAACTGTATAACTCATTCATTTTTGCCTCTGGTTCCTGATGCTCACTATAATACTAGAAACTCTCGATTTAATCTGCCAACTGTAAGATTGGAACTTGAAAAAAGACTCACTGTTTTTAAGGCTGTATCTGCTTTTAATCAACTTCCTGAACCGCTAACTTTACCAATGTCACACGATGTTTTTAAACATAGACATAGGGAATATTGTATTGCAAATTATAATGCATAGGAAAAGTTGTGCCCAATGAGATAG
>LQNS02278176.1:1878798-1895776 GCA_001587735.2 Parhyale hawaiensis | reverse complement strand
GACGTATTGCTATTGGTCTACAAGAGTTGAAATTTTATTTAGTTTGACATGTTAGAGTGCCTTATATTAGTTTTATCTATTGACATCTGTTTCGCTAGGCGTACCATGGGCAAGCAGTACTTTTGGAAGGGCGCATTCTAATTCTAAACTTGATACGTCAATGTTAGCATGTCAGATTCGAAATGCTTTGTATACTGTATGTTTGAGAAACTGAGAATAAATAGTGGTATAAAGGTGTAAGACTGACAATTAAATATGTGAAAATAACCTGTACCCTGTAGCTATAATTGAACTCTGTTTATTGTAGGTAATGACATTATTGACGATTTTATAACTTATGTCCCATAAGTGTATACGCTTTCAGTGGACGCGTTCTCCATATTTCCTGTACCCTAGTTTTGCTTTGACTGAATGAATATGTATTTTAATGTGAGAACAATAAAGGTGACAACAAAGGTGACAACTGTCAACATATCTAGCAGCTTCTGTTCATATTTAGTAATTTTTTTTTTACTTTACTCTGCAACTTATTATACCTGTTTCTTATCATCGTACAAGCGTTCTCACACCACTCCCAACGCACCACCATTATCATTGCTTTAGTCTAAGCTGCTGATTCTTAACAGTAAATATTTTCACGATGGCACTGCTCTGTTATCTTCTTCAGAAAATGGCCATTACTGCTTAGTAATTGTACCTTTGTTACTCTATACCTCAGAGATTAATCTTAGTCTCTATAGTATCATAATATATACATGATTACTTCTTGCATGCATTAGCTACACAACTTTCGATATCTTAGTTTACGCTTATATATATAATGTTTCTACATACATACTACAGGTAGATTTCCAATTTCAAAAGTGCCATAACCTCCATGAAATTCATTGAAATTCAGTTTTTTTCGGGGAAGTTCAGGAATCAGTTACACGAGCTGTTATCGTCGGCACCTCATCTTAAACACTCTTGGAGTACGTCTTCAGCGAGTTTTGACTTTTATTCTTAAGTCAAGCCATTGACTTTTCGATTAAACCTTTCCATCAGTATTGAGAGCTAGTCTGTAAACTTTTCTTTCCTGGACTTCGTTTGAGTATTACGTCGTGATTGAAATTTTCATTCATTGACAAGCAGATATTCGAACGTAACGCTTTCATTCATATGACTTAGGGTTGTTATAGTTCATCAAACATGCAATAATTTCGCACCCAGTGGTATATTTCACCAGCTAGAATTGCTACAATTAAATGTATGTTTACATTTTAATGTATTTTATTCAATATGAGCAATTTTAATTTAGACCACGAGTAAAGGTGTATGCGGAATAGTAATTTTTTGTATACATGTGAGGCGTTAATTTATTTTCTTCGTGACCTACAAGTAAATTCAATTAAAGTGAAAAAATTGATATCCTTTTAGAGAATGGTTATAATTAATGACTATATCAAGCATAGTTTTCTTTATAACCTAAAATCTGCATTAATTAAGGCGGCGAATACCGATGCTGACAAATTATTATACTAATATTCGTGCAAGATAATATTTCTTGTTCACACGTTACAATTTGAATTAATTACAGCGACGAATAACGATGCGTGCGAAATAACCGTTATTCGCGTACCTGACTCCTTTAGAGATTACATATCTCATCACCTGTTATTACCGTAGAATATAGCTTGTTCTGGGGGTAATAAAAGTATTCTGTTACTCGACACTTCACAATAGGACCGCGTTATGTCGGGACAGTCAAGGACAAAAGTCACTGCTCGTTGGCTTCACCCTCTTATTAAGAGACCTTCGTGAAGGTCGCAAGCTTCATTAGCTGAACTATCGTGCACCGCAACATTTTGTGCAGACTTGTATTAATCCGCCACTTAATAATAAGCTTTGTGCGTAACCTTGGGCGCGGGTGCAGCGTTCAGCTGGGCCCAATTGCAGTCTTATTACTCTAGCGGTAATGTGGAGAAGATACATCAGGCGGACTGATGAAGAATAGCGCGGAAAAAAAGCCACAAAAAGGTCTCCTTCAGGCTGCATCCTGCTTTCCCGTACACATACTGTATAAACCCTAGCCAGCACTTGAAGTACAGACTACAGACAACTAAAACCGTATCAGCTGAGGAACTTTATATTGCACATTGAGCGTCAGCTAATGTTATATAAGCAGATACGTTTGAAGTTTTGCAGTATATGTATTGGTGTTAGGCAGCCCCGTCCTACCTTTCCCTTGTTACTTCCGCCAATGAGGTTATGTTTTCCGTCGAGTTTGTCTGTCTGTCTGTTTTTCTGTTTCAAGCCCTTCCGACTTTCTTCTGTAGCATTGAAAAGATTAACCGAGCATAACTCATTAGAACTTATTACTTCCGGCAAGGAGGTTATGTTTTTGTCATCTGTTTGTCAGTCACGTAGAAAACTCAAAAAGTTATGGACGAATTTTAACGAAATTTTACAGGGATTGTTAAGTATGTTAGAACAAATGATTAACTGTTGGTGAAGATCCGTCCATCAGTTTGTTTGTTTATTTGTCTGCCTCATTTTTCTTAATGCCACAACTCAGAAACTTATGCTGTATTGTTGAGTCATAACTATTTTCTAATCTCAAAGGGATCCACATCGCACCACTTCCGCATCACGGGCAAGTTGGTGTCTTCAGATGAAATCCGCGGTTCACTGACCCTCACCACACAGCTGGACTACGAGACACGCAACCTGCACACAATCAAAATTTGTGCCATGGTGAGTAGCAGTGGTAGAATATAGGCGAATTTTCAGTTTGTAATGAGTTGCATTGCATTAAATGCAACTGGTTATAGTTATCACGGAGATATTGATAGATATGCACCTAGGCCCAATGCCCGAATTACTTTTCTCTGCCAATATTTCTAGTAATTAGATCCGCCATGCAAGAGGTCGACATTAAGTAGTTACTACGATCACAACTGTGTAAAATTTACACTATTGCTTCGTAAACGAAGAATGACTTCGAAATTTCATACTTTTCCTGCACTTCTTTTTCAACGAATCGGAAATGACTGCACGTTAGCATTATTTGCCTGAAATTTTCAGAAATCAGATTTAGTGAGCCTCTTCCTGCAAGAAATTGAAAGGGCGTTGTCGTAGGCACAAGGTTCGTACTGTTTACTCGAATCACGAAATTCAATTATTGCTGCTGCATATACGGGCACACTTTACAGGCAGGGCAAGCAGAAAACTTAGAATTGCATTAACCAGCAGCTCTATGTACATATATACGGGGAACAATGATGCAACTCTGAAACAATGACTGAGTTTAAACCGACGAGAAAGTTAAACGCACAACAGGTATAAAAGCGTCATTCACTGCTCATGAAGTCTGATTTTTTTGTGACTTGTTACACTGCTCGCAGAGAAGGATATTGCGTTCTCGATTTCAAGCGGACGCAATAACGATACGTCACCATGGCCATAACGGTCTCATGGTGCCTTTCGTGACGCGAAGAAATAAAATTGCGTGCTTGCAAAGCTCTGATAGAGTTGCAAGTTTAAGCAGACAGGAAGTGCGACACTGACTTTTTTCGGGTATTTAATATTAGATTAGATTAGATAGGCGGCAGTAGACGAACCAAAAGGCTCATTCCCAAAGAGACACCGGGACTTACACCCCGGCCCTCTATGAACTATTGCCATTATGTTAGTAGGATGTAGAGGAATGGAGAAACGAGAGGAGAAAAATGGAAGACGAAAGAGAAAAAAGAAAGGAGAAATAAAAAAGAAGGGGGAGAANAGAAGAAGTCAGCTTAAAATGGCCTGGGAAGCTTTGGCCGTTAAGTGCTTGCGACTCGTGGAGTAGGAATCCTTAGCTGTGGAGGATGTCTCTCCCAATGTATGTCAAGACGATTTTTATGATTATGGCAATAAGGAGAGAAAACAGGTGGGTAGGCTACGAATTTTGAAGTTTTTTCAAACAGAAAATAAAAAGTAAGACTAAAAAAGCTGTCTGTAGAGGCATTTTATTAAAAGCTGCATAGCAGCCTGTAAGTAAAAACTGAACGTTTCTGAGTATTTGTCCATCATTAGCGGAAAAATTCTGAAACAAACAATACTACAGAGATCAATTCTAATAAAATAAGTTAGTTTGTTTTGAAATGAACAGTTCTGCAAGCCAACTAAAACCATATGCATCACCCATACTCATACATATTTTATACTTTGATTTATCAAAAAGAAGCAACTTTTTTTTTTAAATTTTAGAGTTCCTCTATATTTTCAAGTTGATAACCTCGGCTAAATGATATATTCTATTTTCTATTGGCATAGCTAACACATACCTTTGCCGTATTCATGGCTCAGAGTTTGTCGTTTGCTTTTGTTTTTGTCGATGCTTCTCGTTGGTAAATCAGAGTACAAAATAGGTATAAGTATGGGTGTTGTAAGATAGTTCTAGTTAGGCCTGTATATCTATTCTTTTAAAAACAAATTAACTTAATTTGTTAAAATTGATTTTTGTAATGTTGTTTGTTCCAGAAATTTTTGTCCCTGACAATGGACAGATAGTTCGAAGCGTATGTTTTTTACTTACTGGTTGCTACGCAGCTTTTAATAAAATATTCCAACGGATAAGCTATTTTAGTTTTAATTTTTATTTTGAGGCTTCGCAGCATCAATAGTGCAAATATTTTAGATTATGTTTTTCACACATGCGTCTAACTGACCTTCACCTTCGTGAATTGCAAGACCGATGCGGTCCAATATCCTTGGCAGTCAAAGTTTTTACTTCAAGGACTATAAAATTCTCGAAGATTCGCCTCTGCAGTCACCCCAGACTGCAGCGATTTCCCTTCGTGACTTGAAGGACCGAAGAAGATGTGTTGCAGTGGTCGTAGCAGTCTGTCATTATTCCTCGGTCGCAAGATTCAAGTGTTTAGAAGAACCTTAGGTAGCTTAGCGCCGCAATAGTGGCACGCTACCGCTTGCGTGCGACCAAAGCTGCTCTGATGGCCACCCTTAGGACAGCTAAATGACGTCCTTAGCCCATGGCGCTTTACTTCTCTGTCAGATTTTCAGGGTTACTGAACCAATCCACGCGACGCAATAGTTAGCTGCGAAGGATTTGATGCAATTCTAAAATCTTCGACACGGCAAGTTCAAGTTGAATGATCTGAAACACGATACGGGAGTCCGTAATTGAGTCGACGCTAAATTACCTGCTGCAAGCTGGTTGTTACATGCCATCCTAGAAGCGTTGTCACCCATCTCAGAGAATGATGGTCGCTCGTGTGCTTTATTACGGGATGATGCGATTATTGAAGTGTCGTTTCAGTTTGACGAATGACATTTATCTATTCTTTCATGCATTAATGCATTCAACGCTGTTGCCGCTTTAACCAGGAGCTAATCTGAAAAATAGTTTTCTAATTCTACCGAGTGTGTCAAAAAAAGGTAACCCAAGTTCAAGGGTTCAAGGGGAACCTCGTCCCGTGATATTTTCATTGTCTTTCATTTAAGAGATATTAAACGAGAAAATTGAAATAAAAGTCGACACGAACTGATATTAAAGTTTGACGTTTCGGGAACTTTCATCCCATTTTCAAAAACCTAATAACCCAATCGAACTCACAACATTAGAATCCCTTTATATCCATAGAACAAGACCTAACCTCAACATTATGACCTCAGCTGTACCTCTTCACACTATCCCCGACTGACTAACTACACATCTGCTGACTGTACGGGAGCTGGCGCCCGGCCCCTGCTCACAGCTTGGTTTGTCCTCTCTTTGTGCAGGACGGACTGTTTCCCCATGACTGTACATGTTCCTTTTCTTCCCGCCCTATATAACGACTACAGCTGTACCACTCGTCACAACCATGGCTGACGCTTTTTCCTCCGACTGCACTCGGCCGTTTTTCCTCCGCTTCCCGTGCCGCTCGACGCTTATATAAGGACCCCATAGCGCACCGTGGTCATTCGCCCTCTAGGTCTCACCCTGCTAACACCATCACATTTTAGGTTTTCTTAAATAAAAATTTTTTGTTAGATATCCGTAGAAGATTTTATTAGGTTTTTGAAAACGGGATGAAAGTTCCCGAAACGTCAAACTTTAATATCAGTTCGTGTCGACTTTTATTTCAACTTTGTAATTTACCAAAGGATAGTGAAATTAAACGTATCTACGATACGAATCCAGATCATTTAGGTTACTTGTAAGAGAAGCTTCGACCTCCCACGAAGATGGTTCAGCTGACGACTGAACAGCGAATTTCTGTGGTGATGATATTCCACGAAACAAGGAATTTTAATGCCACAGAGGATGCTTTTCAAGAAAGATTCAGAGACCGAGTGTCACATTATTATTATTAAAGCTTCACGCAAGGGCCACCACGGACAGGTAGCATAACCCAAATGAAGCACTTTGCAACACCGGGAAGTCCGAAACGCTGCTAAAGGCAACCCGACAAACGCCATTAACAGCTGTCTTAAACGCCTGCAGTCCAACACGACCGAAAGCCGATGCCGGCAAAGAATTCTAAACCCCAACAGACCAAGATACGAAGCAGCGACTAAACTGGTTAGTTCGACATCTGATATCTTCCAAGTGAGAGCGTGCGCCCCGACCGCAGCACGTGTTTCTCTCCTAAGCACCTTGAGTGCAGGGACAGCGGAATACAACCAGTGACTCTCACTGTTGTACACCTTATAAAACATACAGAGTTCGGCAACCCATCTCCTGTGGGACAGGTTCACCAAATCATTACCCACGCACAGCCTACTGGCTGACCTAACAAATCGGTCCAACAGACGAAAGTGACTGTCAGCAGCTGAAGCCCAGACCGGAAAGCATTACTCCAATACAGGCAGCAAAAGAGCATAAAAGCATCGACGGACATCCAAAGAAGACACTTTGGGCTAATATCAAAAAGTATGAAAACCATGGAAACAGTCTAAACATGAAGAAAGGCCACTTAGGACTGCAGAGGACAGCGAGATCTGCAGCAAACATTGAAGCAGTGAGACAGCAGCTGGCCGAACATCAACGAGAGGCAAGTGCAAGACGGAATGGCGTTGGGTTGTCTCCTGTCCTGCCATCTTCAACCGAATCACTCATCTGGATTTGCATTTTCAGCCTCATGGCATCCGCGTTCGACACGAACGTCTGCCTGCGGATTTTGAAAGACATCAACACTTTGCGGAGTGGCTTCTGGGGCGATGTCGGAGAGACCGTCGATTCTTACGCAATTTGTTTATTGGTGATGAAGCCGGCTTTACCATAAATGGGAATGTGAACATCCGCAACATATTGCAGTATGCTCCAAGAGCGCAGCCGCCGAAATTCAACTTCGATCAGAGAATGGGCAGGGAAAAAGTGACAGTTGGGATTGGAATCTGTGGCAACAGAGTAGTCACTGAAGTTTTTTCTTCGAGGCGAACGTGACTAGCAAGGCACATCTGCAGATGATCGAGCAGGAGGAATTGTTCCCCAGATGGAGATACACTTTCAGCGCTCACGAAATGAACTGTTCTGCTATGTTTGGTGGGCACAAGACGGGGCCCCAGCTCACTGTCTAATCGATGTCCGAAATCTTCTGAAAGAACTGTTCAATGAGCTAGTGGTAGCTGTGTCCCCTGACCTCACCCCCTGCGATTACTTCTTGTGGGGTTATCGTAAAAACTGAGTGTACACCACGCCCCCACAAAGCCTGGAAGAATTGTGGGTTCGCATTCGCAGAGAAGTGGATATCCTCCGGAAGAATCCCGACGTCATCAGGAAAGATTTAATGGCATGCACCGACGATGTGGACTTTGTTTTCATAGAGGAGTTGGCCATGTCGAGTCGGTTGCTGCTTAGAGGATGTTGGAGACTAGCAGCCCGTGGTTGTGTGATAAAACATATTTCTTTACCATTTCTTTATCATGTTTTATAAATCATGATGTTGAAGGTGTGATAAAGGAATAAAAATGTAACATTTTATGTATTTTCCATTGCTTTTTTTGACATTCAAACTGAACCAGCAACGTTTTCGCACCCCAACCTCTGGGTTATAGTACTCAACCATACAAGGATACGAACAGGTAATCTTAGTGTCATTTTAAAGCTCAAAATCTCTGCTTCAAACTAGCATTTTGATAATGGATGAGGATTGCATAGTTTAGTCATATTAGCCCTCTTAATATGGGTTATCTTTTTTTATTGAAATCCCCATATTAAGATGCTTTAAAAACGTTCAAAATTTACAGCAGATCATATGGAAAAACTCAAGGATGTATCACCTTAATCTTACAGAAATAAGTGGTCCGAGATTTATCAATAATTTTGCCTTTTCGGGCCTTGTACCCTTCATAATAATAATTATTGTATAGTTAGGATTGACTCCTACTGCCCTTCTATCAGCGACGACTAAAAGCTTGTGCAACGCCCTTCTGCAAAATGAAATTGCGCTCCAAACTTGCACGAGTTATGTTACATGAAAAAACCCAGAGAATTTACAATCTATACTAAATAAGAGAGCTGTCTGTCTGTCCGTCCGTCCGTCTGTCCGAAGCCTTATTTTTCCCCTATCTAATACTGAAGAAAAAGATTGCAAGGTACCCATCTTTTTCTTTCGCCTAAGAAAAAGATTGCAAGGTACCCAACTTTTTTTTCGCCTTTTGAAAGCTGAATTTTCTTTGGTGAAGTTCGTGGACTTTGTGGACTTGGTGGAATTTGTGGGCTTGGTGGACTTTGTGGGCTTGGTGGACTTTATGGGCTTGGTGGACTTTGTGGGCTTGGTGGACTTTGTGGACTTGGTGGACTTTGTGGGCTTGGTGAATGTAGAAGTATTGTGGAAATTTTCGATGGGATGGTAAAATGTTTTCAAATACGTATCTTCAGGACTTATTCAACAAAAGGGTTACGTTTGGTGCTCTAGTTAGTACATAAAAGTGGAAGCGGATCTGGAAAGATGGCAGTGTTTATTTTAGTTAGTAAGGTGCCTGGCGGAGTTCCATTGCCTGCATATATCCACTTTTATGATTATATGTTGGAGAAAAGGATAAATTTGCGGTATGGAGCACCTAGGGATTCATAATTATAGTATTATTCTATTCAGCCATTACAAGTCATTGGCTCAACTTATTTACATATCTCCTACTTTTCAATGAAGATTAGTTCTCCTAGAAAAACGAAGCGTCGAGATTACTTTGCAAATCGTATGGCTGACAGTTTCACATTAATACAATAAATACCGAATGTTTTTCATCAATACTTACTCTATTACTGTTATTGATGATTTATATAATTGAGTGGTAAATATAAATCGCTATGACTAATTTCTCACCTATATGAACACTAAAATGATTTTCAAGCACTGAAATGATGATGCTTTGGTATGTTTTTAATTTTTTAATTTTAGTACTTAACGTGCAAGGCTATATTAAAACCATAACACCAGCCTACATATTCGTCGTACATTTTTCATGTAGATTAGTCCCAGCTAAGTAACAGCTAAGCGAACAAGTCTAGTTTCACAGTCCCCCCTCAGTCGTGAACAATGCGTTAACCCGGGCTACGGTCGTGGCGGTTTGAGGTCAGTGGTGTTTACCGTGAGTCATGGCAACACGAGCGGCACTCGCACAGGGCTCGCCGTGCAGCTTCAGGCCTTCGTTACTTGGAGACGAACGAACCTTGGCCAACCTTCGACAGCTGTCGTGCATACCAATGCCGATAGATGCCATTTCATGACCTTGAAATGTCCAGAACGTGCCTGGAAAATTCCTCAGTTTTCCATTTCTGTTTTGGATGAAAAATTGGAGCATAAAAGCTATTCAAAGTTTGTTATTTCATGCGACAATAAAAAGCTGGGATGACCGGGAAATTTGATTATATTTTCCGGTAGAAATTTGAGCTATGTGAGTGGTTCACCCATCAGTTCCATTTAGTCGCGTTTGAAATTGAGCTAATTCCTTATAAATTTATTATTAAGTAGAAGAAAAAAGGCTTAACACATAAATATTTTATGTCAAGTTTTAATTCCTACTAGCTGCACCTGTGAAAATTTCACAGTCTGCCAGGGCCTTTCAGGCTGGACCCCTGGAAATTCTACAGTAATGAACAAATATTATCAAGTTTTATGGTATTCTAAATTGCCTGTGACCCGTTGGATCGTTACCATCATTTTTTTCCTTTCGCAAGAGTCAAGTGTTATTTAGCTGGTCATAGACAACGCGCTATTGGTCCTCGTTCACTCATGGCCGTGTGGGTCACCATCACTAGCTCCTTTGCTTTGAAAACTATATTTAAGACTGCCCGTGCGCAAGGGTAATACATATGTGACGTATTGTCCAATTGTATTGCCCGTATCACCTTTAAATTAAACGCGCACGTTCATGCAGCCGAGCTCTAGTTCATCTATCGTATCATGGATACAACCGAACTATATAATATTATCTAATTTCCCGCTATCTGTTACCGATGAACAGCGTCTCACACGAACCTAGTAACAACGCTATTAATATTATAGATTATGCAGCATGAAAGTGTAACCGGGCTTTAAATTAAATTAAAGTTCATTAAATGAACTTTTCCAGTCCAGAAACAAATTTTGTGTCTGTAATACTTGGACTGTAAAGTTAACACTTGCAAAGTATGAGTAGCTCGTTATTCCATAATGTGCCATTATATAACTCTGTAATATAAATAAGGTAATTGATAAGTTCTGTGCTTTCTGCCTGTATATCGTCGGCAGAATTTCAAAACAATCATACAATGCTCCTTGCTTCATTATATGGCATTATCCCTTGTAGGGCATGAAGAATGTTTCTAGAAAATTTCCTTTGCGCCAATATTTCAATTGTAAAGTAAAATATATATATGTTGTGCATAGTTCGGAACTTAAACGAGAGCAATGATACGATATAGAAGTGCAGGAGCTTCCGGAACAAAAGGTTTCCTAATTGTAACTTTAAGAGAAGAGTGAAATGGCTGCATTTTAGATTATCAGGACACAATTTGCTTTGTTCTAATTGAGAATCACGTTATGCGAGAAAGTTTTCTATATTGATCTAGCTACATATAGTAACTCAATGAAAAGTACTTCAACTACACAGTATACTAAAAATAAACATTCAAGCAAAACGTTCAAATTGGCTACTGGTGGAGATATCAAAGTGTTCAAAATGTAGAGCTCATTGGGTTTTGAGAAACTGAATTGTGCAAAATTTGAATATATCATACAAGGAAAATTTAAAAAGCATTTATTTGCAGTTCAGAATGACAACATTGATAGTAATAGTAATAACATTATTTATCCTAAGGCAAAATACTAGCGTTAATGAATGTTTGTTTTAGATAAAACTTGGGCTACGCACAACCCACGGTTAACCCTTAATAAGATTACTCTACGGATTTCCCTCTTGAGATTCAAGTAACTTTTTGTTGTCGACTTGTGAAATATAAGCCGGCATGAATCGCATCTTTCATCAATTCAAAAAATCCAGTCCAAGTGTATGATAGAAGGTCTTATATTGGTCCGGACGCTTTCACCATGCGCTGTAGAATGAGACGCATTTGTGGGAGATGTTACTATTTGTTACTGAAGAGCTTATGTTGAACGAATGTTTCTCCTGATCTTTGACTAAAATCCAGTTTTTGAGGTTAAAAACAGCTTCACTAATTAAATTATACCCGCTAAAGACGACGTTTTTGCTTATATACGCTATAATACTTGTATTACATCACGGATACCCAGTTCTTAACCATATACTGTATAAGGATGACTGCTATTCATGTATAACATTTGGAGCAGTGCTATCATACCCGGCACCGACGTATTATATATTTGGTCCGCATAGAGTAAAGGGCCACCGTAATACATAAAACAACGATATATTGCTACCTGTATTTAATTTGTTTGGAGACATGGGTGCACTAACGAGATGTTTGAATAACATGGAGTGGTTAAGCAGCTCTGTTGGTGACTAAGAGCTTAACATAATCTTCACGCATTTTGTTTTCTTAAGGTAATGCAGTTACGCTCGAAAAAAGAGTTCCTTTCGCTTTACTTCTCTAGGGCTTTCATTAAAGTAATAATTTATTCGAGTAATGGGTCAGTCGAGTACCGGAATCTGCGCAGTGATGCTACGAAACAGCTTCCATACGTCGCATTTTGCAAGCAAATTCACTATTAGCCGAAAACCCCGAACGTTCCAAGAAAAAGATTAATGTGATATTAATGAGGGTTGCTGAAGTTGTGCTATAAGCCCTCCAATTGTGTTGCGTTACAAAGCATTGGTTAGCGTGCAACATTAGTGAAGCGTGAAAGCATCGAGGTCACAACGCGATCGTGTGCAGGTCGCCTATGGTGGCCAATCGATAGCGTCACTCGAGACCATCTCTGACGTCACGGAGTCGCTATGATTCCCAATCGTTATTTATATTTGGCAAACTAGGCTGCCAATTAGGCCTATTTCTCTTACACTATTATAATTATTCTTGAAATAAGGCATTAGCGCGGCCACGCTTAGAATTCACTGTTCAATTCTGGTCTTTACATCTCTGTAAAGATATCGATAACACGGAAAGAGTCCAATGCAGAGCAACGAAACTGATACCTCAGCTGAGAAACAAGTCGTATGAACGTCGCCTTAAAGAACTGGTTATGATCTCTCTCGAGCAAAGATGACTCAGGGGGCAACTAATAGAAACATTCAAGTCCTGAATGGCTTCAACGACGTACCTACAACGGGACTCTTTGAAAGAGACCTTAATGATCGCTTGCGAAACAACGGTCAAAAACTCAAGCATATAGCTCGAAGATCAACCTTAAGTCAGCAGTTCTTTCCCAATTTCATAGTCAGCATTTGGAATAGACTCCCTTCTGACGTTTGTGGTGCGGAGTCGGTCAACTCGTTTAAAAATCATCTTGACATACATTGGGAGAGACATCCTCCACAGCTAAGAACTTCTCCTCCACGAGTCGCAAGCACTTAACGGCCAAAGCTTCCCAGGCCATCTTAAGCCGACTTCTTCTCACTTCCTCTCTATCTGTATTTTTGAGCTCCGCAGATCAACGGCTATCGATTATGCTTGCGTGCGATCATGATCATCTCTTTGGCTGTGATTCTTGTCCCCCTTCTTTTTTTTTCTTTCGTCTTCCATTTTTTCTCCTCTT
This sequence comes from Parhyale hawaiensis, assembly GCA_001587735.2. Lineage (NCBI taxonomy): Eukaryota > Metazoa > Arthropoda > Malacostraca > Amphipoda > Hyalidae > Parhyale > Parhyale hawaiensis. Next base: position 1,882,655 of record LQNS02278176.1, on the reverse strand, counting down.
GCTTCCCCAGTCCTCTACATCCTACTAACATATCGGCATTTGCTTAAGTCCCGGTGTCTCTTTGGGATTGATCCTCTTGGTTCGTCTGCTGCCGCCTATCTAATTTAATCTAAAATGCATCTCTAAAGAGAATATTATTTTATACAAACGTTGCAAGGCGTCAAAAGATACGTCGAAGAATTTATCTCTACATCGACTGCTTCATTCTTGAACATTATACACTCAACTACGTTTCGGGGAATACACTGCAAGTGATAATTTGATTTTAATTTCGTAAATGCCAGCTCTACTTCTTCCAGACATCACCATCCTACTTCCTGTACTGTTAAGATGCAAAAAAATTGGTTAAATTTTATGTGCTTTACTTATCTATTGAATTCAAAAGCTAAGAAACAAATAAGCAAATAAATACTATGGTAAATAGATGTTTTGGTTTTATTGATGGAAGGCTTCAATACTTACGATTAAAAATTTTTGAATAAGATTTTAGTGAGACTCTTGCTCGAGACAAGTGTGTTTATGCCGAATACTGAAATTCTCTCAGGTAAAACGTAGATAACACTCACCAGGTCAAAAATATTAATAAAATGTAAATGTTCCTATTAAAGGGAGTGATGTCTTTGCTAACACTGTTAGTAGTTTGGAGCGCTTCGCGTGCCCTGCTGGCTACTCATAAAAAGAGAAGTGAAATAAATGTACATACATCACCACACTTCAGATCAACGCTTATTGAAACTTTAAATCGAAAAAAATGGTATAGAGCAGAGTGAAGATTATAAATAACGGTAAAGCAAAAGAAATAGAAAAGCATGAGGACTTTACTAAGGGTAAGGTAACCTGTATGGATCCTAAGGCTTCAACTCTTCTAGACATAGAACGGACGGATTTTACTAACAATACCCTATGGCTTACGATCTATCGTATGCCCCCTGAGGGTTTTACCTGCAGTCATAATACTATTTGAAAATTACCAACTAGGCCCAAATCATCTTGAAGGAAGAACTTATACCTATTTTATGCTTCTCTGACGGCCATTTACAAATCTCTTGCCCTGTTGCCCTGTTATCTGGTTAGCTTATGCATGCGCTGCAAGATTCTAAAATAAAGTACCCAAAGGAAAATTTTATACGAATGAGCAGGCATGGGAAGTTGTGAGTATTGAAAACTTCTTTTTGTAGAGGTTAAAAAATGGAAGGAGGTAAAAAAAATGAAACAAAAAAGTAGTGATTGGTTCAATTGTTCTTACGGATTAATTTGCGGGAGAGTGGTCTGTTGTGCCTCTATAGCTTCATCTAACGACGTACCATAACGCTTACTTTTCGGTAGCTTTAGGTGAAATGTAAAAATTGAAGGGCAGAGAGTGCTGGCGGCTGTTAAGTAAAATTATGAATTTGAAACCAGTGCAAGTCAGAGGGGTTGCAGCTGAGGGCCCTGCTGCAGCATTAGCGCGTTTCTACAGAAATGATACAACATTGGGATACTTTTTGAAATATTAATGCAAACAGTGGTAGAGGGCAAGCGCTCCAGCCTTAATCAACTACTACAGCTCGGTAGATTACTTTGAGATTACGTCACAAGCTCAGTGTAGTTGGCGGAAAATATAGCGAATTGATCAAAGGTGTAAGTAGTTCCATCAAAGTAGGGGTCGCAACTCCGAGTACTCGCAGCACTTAGGGTTCCGAAATGAACTTTAATGGGGTGCGAAAGCTTTAATAAGAATAATGTATAGAAATAAATTTCTTCCGCAATTTAGAGTAAATTGAATTATTCATCATCAACCGAGTTTTTAGTTTTGTAGGGGGTGAGGGAACATATTATAAATTTTTTTAAGGTGCACGACATTGAAAAAGTTGAAACCTGAAACCAGTGCAATAAAACTTCCATCCTTCACTTCTTTACCAACAAATGCTTCATTCAATTGAATGGATATTTTGACAACTGCAGCAACCCCACGAATCCCGTAATTCAAACGAGAAGGTTCTATGCAAGGCTGTTGTACTTGGGGAAAATGCCTTCCTCTTCTCCACAGTTGTCAAAGTTTTGAAAGCTCGCCTACTGTACCCATAACGTTATACATAACAAGGCACCTGCCTCCGTGCTTACTCTTCTAGTCTCCTTTGACTGCCACCTGCAAATGAGCAGTAATATAAACCTGACCTTGCTCTACATCGGTGCTGGCAAGTTAGCTGGTGGAGGGCAGGGGTCGCGTAGCGAACTGTCGGCCTCTACATCTATGCACAGTGTTGGTCAAGGACGCGTGAAATGACTTAGCTAATGAGCGAAGTAATGTGAACTGGTGCGCTGAAGGTTGCAAAGCATGTTGTAAAAGAGTGAAGTATATTGCTGAGGCCTCTGACGATCCAAGTCAATGTCAGTTTTTGAAGGAATAACAGTATGAGAATTAGAGCACTCTGAGAGCGCATGTCTCGGCCAAGCAAGGCAATATTTACGACGAAAATTAAATTGGTCCTGAAATAGGATTAACTTATTATTACCTTCAAAATTTGATCAGTTGTGCCTCTTGACAGTAATAACAGCTTCTGCAATTTTCTTCGGTCCTTAACTTTTTCAGTTAGGTTTTGACAAACATGAGTCAAACACACAAACGGACGAACCAATGATCACCAAAATTTGATCATTCCTCTGTTTTTTTTACATTCTTATAATTCCTGTAAATTTCATAAAGATCCGTTCATTAGTTTTCGAGTTATATGGCTAACAAACATAAAATCAAGCGTAGCGACAAACAAACAAAGAAACAAACAAACGGAGCAAGAGATCAACATCAAAATGTGGTAATTTGCTGATGTGACAACCCTAACAACTCCTACAAATTTCATTGAAATTGGTTCATAGGTTTTTGAGTTATGTTACCGAGAAAACAGAGGCACACAAACAAACGGTGGGGCTGATAATCACCAAACGTTAATCTTCTGTTCCTCCTCACCTACCTTACAATCCATGTAAATTTCGTAAATATCCGTCCATAAATTTTTTAGTTATATTGGTGACAGACAAAGAGACAGACAAACAAATGAACTCGATGAAAGTATAACCTCTTTGGCGGAGGCAATTATGACTAAATTTTTTGAGCGGCCATCCGAGGATTGAATATTGCCAGGTATTTCAAAGTTGGTTCATTTTTACTGTAATATGTATGTGGATACACTGCGTGTTAGATAAACTTTGTAACTCTGCCCTGGTTATTTAAAGTAACAGCTTTAGGAAAGGAACCATCGTGCTGTCGAGTTCTGGTAATCAATAACGTCTGGCATAGACGACAATACTTGACGCCTCACTCAGAATATATCATCTATTTCACCGGAAAATAGATGAGGCTAAATCAAATATTTCATAATCAACTTAGGGACCACAAGCAAGAAGGACTGGCTTGCAGTGCTGCAGGATATGCCTTCATCAGGAGGAAACACACATTCACAAATAAAAGTCAACGATGAACGACAATCATTGCATTTTATAACACTAAAATGTCTGAACACTTGGCAAAAATATCCTTTGGGCCGGAGGACCTATTTCGTAGGAGTGGGCCGGAGGACTATTTTGTAGGAGTGGGCCGGAGGACTATTTTGTAGGAGTGGGCCGGAGGACTATTACGTAGGAAAAGAGCCAGGGACTACAGTGTTTCTTAGGAATGAGCCAGAGGACTACAGTATTTCGTAGGAATGAGTCGGAGGACTACAGTATCTCGTAGAAATGAGCCGGAGGACTACAGTATCTCGTAGGAATGAGCCGGAGGACTACAGTATTTCGTAGGAATGAGTCGGAGGACTACAGTATCTCGTAGGAATGAGCCGGAGGACTACAGTATCTCGTAGGAATGAGCCGGAGGACTACAG
>LQNS02278176.1:1866810-1878429 GCA_001587735.2 Parhyale hawaiensis | reverse complement strand
GGACTACAGTATTTCGTAGGAATGAGCCGGAGGACTACAGTATCTCGTAGGAATGAGCCGGAGGACTACAGTATCTCGTAGGAATGAGCCGGAGGACTACAGTATTTCGTAGGAATGAGTCGGAGGACTACAGTATCTCGTAGGAATGAGCCGGAGGATTACAGTATCTCGTAGGAATGAGCCGGAGGACTACAGTATTTCGTATGAATGAGTCGGAGGACTACAGTATTTCGTAGGAATGAGCCGGAGGATTACAGTATTTCGTAGGAATGAGCCGGAGGACTACAGTATCTCGTAGGAATGAGCTGGAGGACTACAGTATCTTGTGGGAATGAGCCGGAGGATTATTTCGTAGGAATGGGCCGGAGGACTATTTCGTTGGAATGGGCCGGAGGACTATTTCGTAGGAATGGGGGTAAAGTATTGTGTAGTTAGTACGTCAAGTTATTATTAGCCACTTCTGGAATTAATAGTTTCCCGATAATACTATAATAGAAGTCCTATATGACGGCTAGGTATAAAAACATTCCATGTAAGCAAAGGTGTTGCAACATCAAAACTGTGAAAGAAAGGCAAATGTGCATCTAAAGGCAAAGGCATATGAATATTTCCTTTGTTATATCGTGTCAACTGCAAAGGAACAAAGCATGAAAAAGATTGTTTTCACTTAAATCGCCTTCAAACGAACCGTGAAAGAGTTGGGCACGTTGGTAGAGAAGACGGCTTCAAAAACTGTCTGTAAAATAAACTGCGTTTGTTTGTTTGTTCATAATATGACGGAACTCCAGGAAGAATAAACACGTATCCAAATTCTTGGTAGTTAACTGTTCCAACCGTCCAATCATTAGAAGTCGAGTTGCGAAGCACAGGAGTCCTGCCAACACTGGGCTGACGGGCGTGGTTATGGATCGCCTCCTGTGCCTGGTAATCAAAGTTTCATGGCTGCATCGAAGGAAGCGCCGCGCCTTCCTTGCTCCCGTGGCAACCAGTTCACGTCAGCTAATGTTCTGTTTATGTCTTAACATGGTTAATTGTCGTGGAACCGTAAAGTGTTGCTGAGTTTGTTTCAAATTAATAGTGATTAGGAACTATATATATATATATATATATATATTCAGTTTCCTAAAGCTAAATGGTATCATTTTATGTCTACTAATAATGAAACATTATGTGAAGCGTATTCTCAATTTTAGTAGACAGTTTTAATTGATATGCTTTGTATATGATTGAGAATGAATATAGGTGAATGATCGCTACCATTTTAAGGTTCAAAGTCTATATTAGTAGACATAAAACAGTACCATTTAGATCAAGGAAACTAAAATATGTTTGGAAAATAGACCTGAAGATTATCCTAATTTAGTATTACTTAAGCGGTAATGCGTTAGAGAAATGGACAACTAGAGCACTCTGAGAGCGGATATCTCCAAGCAGGGCAGCGATAACGGAAAATCCAAATTGATTCTGAAACCAGGATTTTTTTGGTTAACTCCAAAACCTAATCGTTTGTACCTTTTGATAGTATTAACAGCTTCTTTCATTTTCTGGAAGATCCGTTCATAACTTTTTATGAGCTATGTTGCTAGCAAGTATTACGACAAACATAAGTCAAACACACAAACGGCCCAACCGACCATCACCAAATTTAATTATTTATGTCTCTCAGCACTACTAACATTTCCTGTAAATTTCATAAGGATCCATCTATAACTTTTTAAGTTATTGTGCTTACAAGCATAAAATCAAACACAGCCACAAAGAAACGAACGGACAGATCATTACAAAACTTTGGTCATTTACTCTTCGTAATATACCTAACAACTCATGTAAATTTCATGAAAATCCGTTCATAACTTTTAAAATTATGGTACTAAGAAAAAAAATAGATAGACACACAAACAAGTAGAGACCGATCGGGCCGAAGATTTAGGAAAAAACCGGGGCCGGGGAGACCAAAAATTAAGTGGATGGGGCCGGAGTTGGAGGCGTGGTGATCACAAATGAAGAGTATAATTTTACTTTAATTGAAACATGTTTCTTTTGCTCTTAGTATGTTAATTGGATAAATTCAAGACTCTTTACATGAATAACGTTTTCGTCGCAAATGCTGAGTTTTCAAGATTACAACTTTGAAGTTCGTATTGTTTTTCTATGAGAGAAAATAACACAGGTTAGCTAAGGTTAGGTGAGGCTAGGTAGGCTTGGTTAAGTTCCTATTAGGTCGCTATCAAGCTTATAACGACGCCGGTTATTTTCTCCCATAGAAAAACAATGGGAACTTCAAGTCATGTATCTAAAAAACTAAGCATTTGCGATGGAAACGTTATTCATTAAATTGCCTTAAATTGACCCAATTAACATACTCGAGCAAGAATGACCACAAAACCATATGTGAGCTAACGTAATAATTTACCAAATAAAGTATACAATCGGGGCCAGGCAGGGTGACCAATTATTATTATATTGAGGGTTTTTGCACCGTAATAGATACGATGGCTATTATATAAGCTAACAGCCATCGAATTTTGTATGATATAGTTTAGAAATTGCGTCGAACTCAGGTAAGTTCAGTTAGAACAATCTTGGCCAGGTGCACCATGTCTGGCAGGAAATAAGGCGCAAGCATCTTTAACTCCACATGAAATCGCTCAGCTGTGTGTCGCGGGAAAGGAGATGAAAAACTAAAAGAAAAGAAGATAGAAGAAAGCGAACACTCGTGCGGGGGGGTCCCTTCCGTGGCCTTCTACTGGGGTGCAGATAGGAATCCCATGCGATGGGTTGCTTACCACCACACACTTCGCGAAACAGAAGGGGAAATATAGAGAAACTACCTAACATTACAAAACTAATCTTCTCAACAGGAACTGCGGCAAACTGCTATGTCCCCTGCGGAGAAGGCACTTGGGACCCTTGCGTGCGTAAGGCCCAAACATATTGTGGCAGTGAAAGGGCCAGCCTGAATATACCTCTGAAAGCACCGGGGCGACCAAAACCAAATAACCGGGCCGGGGGTTTCTTGCACTGGCAGTAGTTTAAGACAGTGTATTGTTACGATATTGATCAGTCCTAACTCATAATGAATCAGCTTAACAAAAAAAAAATTAGTTTCCCCCAGAAAACTTGTTTTATTGATTGTTTAGTGTTTTCCCTCCCCCTCAAAAAGCCCCGGCCAAACCCAAGGTTTTCACAGTTTGAAAAGCCGAGGCCGGGGCCAGTATTGAAAAACTTGGGCCGGGGTAAGCAATTTTGGATCAACCGGGGCCAGGGGGATGAAGAAGGCCCGGGGATTGCCGAGGCCGGGACCCCGGTCGGTCCCTACAAACAAGATGAACAGTTTTTCACTAAAAGTTAATCATCTGTTACTGTTTACATGCCAAACAATCCCTGTAAATTTCGAGATTGTTCTCTACAGTTTTTTAAGTAATCTTGCTGACAGACAAAAAGACAGAATAACAGACAGACAAAAACGACAAAAATATAACCTCCTTGACGGAAGTTACGATATTGTCGCTCAACTCTACTGATATTACAAAACTATCAGTGAACGGGTCTTTATCGTGATAAATTTGCCGCAGTGGAAGGAGAAGAATTTTCTTGCCTAGAATAATATCAATGTAATGTGTACCGCATTTATAGGCCGGCCTCAGTATTTGCGCTCATGGGGAAGATGAGCGAAAAACTCGAACGTGCTCCCTGAAAATCTTCAGCACGCCCGCGCTTGGAACAGCAATTGTACTCCTATAACACAAACATGTGCCACTTCGTTACATACGTTTCAAATAATTCTGTTGTATTTTTGCATAAACTTATGTCTAATCGAGATACAAAGAGTAAATACATCGATGGTATGCTCCAGCTGTTGAAAGAATTCGGCATACGAACTATCGCAAAAGCTTGGAATGCGGTCGCCAGAAGAACTACTGTAAGAAAGGTAAATTGGAGACGTCAGGTCGTTAGGACTGCGAGGCGCTATCGATTCCGATCCATTTTACAGCCCTTCGTTTACCGACCGCTCCTACTGACACGCAAACCACACAGATTCTGCCTCACCTCCAACGGAATTCGGATTCCGAACTCTCTCTCTCTCATTTTCTGTAACGATCGTAACACAATATGTCTCGTATTTTCAATATATTAGATATAGAGTTCAGATATTTGTTCTTATGTAACGACGGCAGTGTAGTAATTTTCGTAATTTAGTGAGTATCGTTGATAAAAACTTGGAAGCTTTCACTCAAGTTGAGTCATTTTATTCAATTGGAATAATTTTAGGCGAAAGTGTATATGTTCTTCCAAACATCTTTTGTCTTAGCATTTCAAATCAGCAGTGTCTTGAATGCAAAACTCTGCTACCTTGTAATAATTCTCGCTGATATACTCTTCGCTAATTTTATTCTAAACCATTTTATCTCCTATTCATTCACTAGCATTGGGGCTTAACTACGTTTTCATACATAGTTTCAAACCCTATAGTTTGAAATGATCACAGTATGAATATTGTGATTCTCTTAAATTTAGTATTTTGGACACACATGACGGAGCTTTTTTTTGTAAAATTCTCCTAGTATCTACATGGTGAAATACTAGAAAGATTATTTGTGTTGATAATGATGCAAAAGTGATGCTACTTTCATAAGGATACTTTATCTTTTGCAAGGTTCACGAAGCGCTACGGTGCTTCTATTCCAACAGCAATAGCAACCACCACCAGTAACTGTTTTTGTGCCGTTAATTACATATGTCATTATTTTTCTTCTATTGCATATACAATATTCGTGGAACCACTAATCTGAATAAATAAGACTTTTATTTCTATGAAGGACCTTGGTGTGGTGCTCGAAAACAGTGGGAAGTATGAAATCCATGTCAATGAAAAGGTGTCCACTGTCCAAAGCAGCTTAGATGTGTAGCGGGATATTGCGAGTGTTTAAAACCAGAGAAAAAACTCTACTTCTCAATTTGTATAGAGCTCTGGTGCCGCCGCACTTACACTATTGTTCCCTTGTTTGGTCTCCATGAAATGCCACCCAGCTGCAGAAAATGGAAAGAGTTCAAAGACTACTCACTAGACAAATAAGTGGTACGACTAACATGAACTACTGGAACAGATTTAAATATTTGAGACTTTTCAGTGTACAAAGGAGAATGGAGAGGTATAATATTATATATGTGTTCGAATGTCTCCACAATTTGATTCCAAACCCTGGCCTAACTTTCAATTACAGTCAGAGAAGAGGCATAACATGTAATGTATTGGTCCCTCCTAGCATCCAAAAGAATTGTTCTAGAGCTATTCAAAACCATTTAGTTTTGTATCGAGGCCCAAATGTCTTCAATGCCATGCCTTCCAATACTAGAAAGATGTTCACTACTGCCAACCCCTTTGGAGCCTTCAAATCAGAACTAGATCAATATCTATGCCAAGTGCCTGACCAATCCACTATTCAGGGCCTTCCTAGACCCTCCAATTCTAATCCTATTTTGGACCAGATTTATTACGTGACATGACTATTTTTACCACACTGACTTGTTTGTGTTATATAAACCTGTAATTTTTTTTAGGATGTGACACCTTATTTTTCACTGTAAATTTTAATTTTTCCTGGACCGATTCAGGAAAGTGATTGAAAATCCACAAACGGCTGTATTGTATTGTATTGTATTGTATTGTATTTGAGATGTTTGTCTAAAACGGTATGCAGTAGACCTGAGCGAGGGAACGGCTAACCGTTGCAGTCTATACAGTAAAACTCTCGGTAGTCTCACACTCAAGAGTTACATAACTTCGCTGTATTCACTCTAAAATCCTAATGATTTACTTATAAAAGTGCTTCATCGCTTTGCAAACTCCAGTATCTGTACGATGTTCAAGTACTAAATGATAAAATCAATAAAATGTCACTTAATTATCGTGACCTATTGACGCGTTTTCGGTAAAACATTTAATATCCGCAAACTATCCTCTGGGATACCAACCAGTACTTACATATCATCTGTCTGTTGCTGCAGATGATGGAAGCGCCCGACTACGTGCCGATATTCGCTGAGGTATTTAATTTGAGAATTTATCCCACGAGCAGCAGGCGTTCATCAGCATGTGAACCAGCATCGTGTCTTGGTGGTCTGACCCAGTGGTTCCCAAATTTTTTCCCAGCTGGTCCTTTTCTGATTCTCAGTGCCCTTCGTCCCACACACGCACATGTGACAGAAGATGCTTTCAATATTGCTGTATAGTTAAAGTTAGAGCAACAAGATTAAACACATAAATAAACTTGCCATGTAAATTGTAGGTCGTAACTTTTATACACTGGAAACGACCTTCTTCCAAGTCTTCGGTGAAATTTAACTGTCACCAAGCAGCTACCGATTGACTTGACTTACTCTGTATTTAGAAGTGCGTGTTTTTATGATATCTGAAATATAGAAATGGAATAGTATTTCAAATTTGAAAATAAAAGGTTAAAAATTTAATATTTTAAATATAAAATATAGAGTCTGGTAAAACTTTATGTACGAAAACTGTGAAGCGATAGTTATCTCACCAGATCACTCCACCATCCCTAGGAAAGGGGGTTGTACCAGATACATCAAACTTTGGGAACCACTGGTCTAACACCCGAATTTTTGGCAATTTACAGGGAATTGTTTGTTGTGTCTTCACTTCCTGCTGCAGAGTTAAAGTTTTTGTGTCGTTTTCCGCAGCTTGCATGAAAACTATTTTTGAAGGCATTGTGAATTTTTACCACAATGGTTTGGCTGCAGGGTGGTGTTATCTACGAATTTTTGAAACGTCGCAGATATATTTTTGGTACTTCTGTGAAAGTGAAAATTTAACATTTTTAGTGAAATTTGCTTCCATAGATGTTTTCTATACATTTAACGTATCATACGAGCGAGTGAGAGTCTCTCATTCAAAAGAGACTTCTTTTCAGATATTGAACTTCATCAGACAGTCACACACCTTAATTGTGTAGACTGGTGTGAAATGATAATAATTATGATAAGGTTTGATGAAAGAAAGTTTTGTTTGGGCCTGTTATGAATGTTGCAAGAAGTTGTTATTGTGTGGCACGCATGTTGAATGTTCTCCGACGTATGAAAGGGAGTGAACTGTCAGACTTCTCAATTGATGAGGTATTTCGGCAGCCTGATGCAATTCATCAACAGTATTTCATAATTTTAGCAGTGTAACTTTGGAATGCGCTAAGTTTGCCTAAATTATTGCTATGCTGTAAAACGAGTTAATTTAAAGTAATGTTATGATAAGTGAGTAATTCAATTTCACTCATCATTGTTGAATGACAAGGTCTGATCTGAAAACTGGGTAAATTACAGTGTTTCCGCCAGTGCAACAGCTGAGAATAGCTATTGGCAATTCCACTGGAAATTGTCTTTTTCAACTTTTCGAGTTCAATAGACACACTCAACCGTACCTCAATTTCAGGGAGATACTTGTACTGAACATAGCCTAGCACATATCTTTTAGAAAGAACAAACGTAAGTATTGTTGTAAATTACTGAGCAGTGTACAGTGAGCTTCTATCGTAGTGAAATAAAATACATATATTCGGATTATAAAAAGCCCGCAGAATTAAGCGTTTCAAATCACTATAAATGAATAAATACACTGTTGGCAGCCGTTGCATTTGACTGCCAAAATACTCGGTCACAGCTAAGATCAAACTGAAGCCAAGATCTTGTCATTGATTAAAGCAGAATATGCAGCGGTGTCGTAGAACGCCTCGCACCTTACAAGGGGGCTATGAAGCGGTCGTATCCCTACAAACTGCATTTTAGCAATTGTAATTCCAGCAAAAGCTGCTAGCATTATAAGTATATAGGCTTGTTCGATTCACTCACTTTGATGAAAATATCCAATTAACCTTAAGTTGTTCAGAACTTCAGTCCTGAGCGTCCAATTCGCAGCCTTATATTAAGTTTCAGGAGCTTAGAGTAAACCGATTGCGCTTGTGTCGGTGGTTTTGAAAAGTCAAGCGCAATCGGTTCAGGGTAGATGCCTGAAATCCAATCCACTGTAAGGATTCAAACGTTTCAGGTTGAAGTGCCAGTCCGTTAACTCATAAACGCCCATGGAATCTTGATTTTGGTAATAATAAACAACAATATTATTTGGCATTATCATTTTCACTAAGATTGAGAGGTGCCTCTGGGTGCTCCCTGTGGAAGGCTGATCGTATTAGAGCATTTGCAGATCAAGGTGTTTGAATCGAACACGCCTGGTTCAACAGTTCCTGGCTTTACTGATATCTTGAAGAAGCAGTAGCTCAGAGTAAATTGTACTACTATGACTTTCTCCGTACTGTGGTCAAGCAATTTCTTCGACAGAAATGGCAGGAATGATTATGTTAGCCAGACCTGCAGAAAACATTATGGTCTAACTATATATTTTTTTAATCTTTGAAGTTTGCAGCACAAATAATTGTCATGTAATTTCTCTCACTGAAAGCCAGGAACACTTCAGCAACCTTGGCCTATTAATTATGCTACTGTCTACATAGTGTATATAGTAGTTATTTGCTTGGGAGATAAGAAAAGTGCAGTTTGTAGGTTTACTATCTCTTCTAAAGTACCCCTGGATAAAGTACTCCTATTACCATACTTGGTTTTACTCTATCACTGACTGTTTGTTTGTTGATACACCTATCCGGATCTTGATTAGGAGCTGAATAACAAAGAATTTTATATTAAATTTCACACTTAAATTACTACTCAATATGAGTAACCTCCGAGTTTCATGGCCAAATGCAAAAGCAATTGTTTTTTCCAGATCTGAAGCCATTTATATTAAATGGAAGATACAACCTGTTGAATAACAACCTATTCAGTTCTTGATTAAGTGAATGGATATCAGATTGATTGGATTTCAAAACGAGTTGCATCACAAGTATGTGAATATTACACAAAAAGATGTCAGCTGTTCAACATCTAGCATGAATGATTTATTATTATCGTCCCTGATTTCAGTAACACTCTATTTTACGGTTCTTACTTTCAATTAACGAGTTACCATAAATATTCCAAAGTGACGTATGTGCCCATGCATAAGTAATCAGAGAGACTCTACACCCTACCTCCTCATGTGCCTGTGACCAGGCGAGACTGACCCTGAATCTAACAATGCAAGATGTCGTGGCTCTCGCCAAATCTCGGCCCCTAATGTAACCAATAATTATTGGCCGTGAAACTCGCATGACAGCCTGTCTATCATCCGCGGTACTGTAATACGATCGATGATGCCACAGCAACTGAGTGAGCGATAATGCTGCTCTTAGCGTGGAGAAATTCAAGTCTCTCTAACCTGTTAGAACACAGAAGCCCCTTCTTCTTCCCCCCTCCCCCCCAAAAAAAGTCCCCAAAACCGTCGCTGAACAGTTTTGGTCTTTGACTAACCTGCCTGAGAGAATCGATACTCCGCAATAAGCCAGCAAACGAGAAAACTTTTTCCACGTAAAAGCGAACTCTCTTAAACCGAACAGAGCTTAGAAGTCCCCAACAGTTTCCAAAAGTCTCACTTGACGGCCTCGCCCCTCACACGAACTTACTTACGATAATCGATGCCGCCACGGCAACCGCGAGCTCGGCACCAATTTTCTTTGTGCAAGAGTTGGAGTCCTCTGGAGCGGCCCTGTCGTGTCGCTACTTCTGTCGGTGGGGGTAATTACCTGCTCAAACATTGAGAAGCAAAGGCAGGTAACTCCTGAGTAAACTGAGGGGTTCTTTATTGAGAGCCTAAGTGAAGTAACTCACTACTAAACTGAGGCTCACTCGCACTGAGACGTAAAGTCAAGTAACTCACGGCTAAACTCAAGGTCACACCCAAGACGGACTTTAAGCAAAAGTGAAGTAAGTTACACAGGTCCCTAGCAACTTTAAGACAAGCAACTGCAGTTGCTAGATAACTAAAGAGCAATGCAAAGCCAAGTAACTGCTAGAGCTAAAGCCAAGTAACGTACGAATATCTCTGTCTAAGAGGCAAACAACTGCATCTTCTTTTGTCCCGAAACAGAGACAAACAGTAGCAGTTACTTGCCTTGTCATATCTGCCTATCGAATGAGAAGTTTTGACGTATATTTGAGAATGTTTGGGAGGGGGAGGGGTTGGAGCTAATGATAGAGTGAATTAGAGAGAGTGTGGATAGGACTGAGAGAGTGACTGAGCGAGTGTGCAAGATTTTGGCCAGCGGCTGGAAGGTCGATGCATAATGGAACTTCTGTCAAGTCAGATAAAAGAGCGAAATTTCGAGGTCGGTCAGCGCGATATTGGAAAAGCTTGTTTTTGTAGGTCGAGCAAATTATCGAGAACTCGAACCACTTTGGGTCGCAAATCACAGCAACGCGATGAAAGTTTGAGACTAGATAAGAAATGTGGCGGTTACAGGTAGCTGCTTGCATATTAGAGTGTTGATACCAGCATAAATGGCATCAACTTAAGTCTTTTCTTTTTTTTTTGCGCAGCCTACACTAGCAAAGGCGTAATTTCTCGTTTTATCAATGACACACCATGGGTAGCATTTTATTTAGAAGAAAAATACAAATTTTCCCCATTCGTGATAAAATTTTTCTTCCGTTGAAGCAGTGTATGGGAAACTAATGAAGATAGCAAGCAGAGGAAATTTAATGTTGGTCATACGTATCATGTACACAACGTCTTGCAGCTTTTGTCACGTGGTCAATGGAAGATTGAATAATCTTATTTTCTTCAATATATATGGCAATAGCTTATTACACATATATATTCGCCGGTTGTTATATTTTCATAACCCGAATATATTTCTTTTCTCGGTGTACTCATAAAAAGTGTTTCTAATTTTTATATTCTCATCTGCGTGCATACCAGATCAAGGCCGCATTAGTGAAGGCTATTTTAAATAATTCTATTTTGTTATTTGACACAGTCTATGTTGGAATTCGATGCAGAGCAGTCAGTCATTTCATATGACAAGTTATTCCCAAACGGGATATTGGCATCTGTCCTGCGTTTGGTAAAACTGGAGAACTTATTTGGCAAGTTCTGTAACCTTTTTAATTTTCACAATAAATTCAGGAATTATGTATAGAGATTGAAAGTACATCAGAGATGCATATTGCTATGAATAAAACAATAGAAACACAAAGGCAATAGGTGCAATATATTCGTAGGTAATATGCGCATTACTCTCTTCAGTGTGCCGCTTATTTACATAGCCGCCCTTGGTAGCATAATTGATGTATATGCAAGTAACCCTGCACGCTATATTTTCGTCTGTACTTTCGAAAGTATTTTCTTTTATCGATAATGGGCCAAGGCCATTTTCTAGGCATGTTGACCTACATATCTACGACTCGAGTGAAAGCTTTTTATAGATATGGTTTATTCTACATGTAGCAATTACATGGTATAACCTGCCGGTGAGCTGTTCACTTTTTATTTATTATTATTATTATTATTAAATCACACCAGGCTGGCGACGTAGGAACGGAGAAACTCCATGAGGTTAAAAAACCCCCACGCAACCAGCCCAGCGGGTGGAGAAAACAAAAGAATGAAAAAAAGAAGATCCGAGATCACAGAATAGCTCTGTGTACAGATCGTTTAAAGCCGCCAATACCAGCACCAGC
>LQNS02278176.1:1848773-1866398 GCA_001587735.2 Parhyale hawaiensis | reverse complement strand
TCAAAATTAACACCCAAGATTACCAAGTCATCAACCACAGGAAGTGATACACCATCCAGCATGAGTGCAGGAAAAGGAGGTCCCACTGTACGCGACCTGGGCACGAGCATGGTCTTAGTCTTTCCCGCATTCAGCCTCATCCCCCACCTAGAACACCAGGAATCAATAATTTCCAAATCATGCTGAATAGATTCTGAAACCTCTAATCAATCACTAGGCTTGTCGCAAACAGCCATCAGAGTCACATCATCAGCGTAACCAACAAGTAAATTATTAACAAAATGAAATAGATCCGCCGTATATACAATGAACAACAAAGGGCCCAGAACACTACCCTGTGGGACACCACAAACCAGATCCAAAAACTCACTCCTCTTCCCATCAACAACTACACATTGACGTCTGTCAGATAAAAATTGACTTATTACCGCGAGAACTGAACCAACGTGAAGGGAATAGCGTGCAATTAATGTCAAAGTCAAAATAAAATATTTTATGCTGATTTTCATTGTAAATATTTTAAGCGTTTCTCAAGCTGTGCCTGATATTTCGCTACGCATCAATAGTATGTTATGGATGTTCTTCGCATTTTCTTGTAATCCAGAGTATCCCTCCCTGTTCTGACAGCATAGAAATTTTCCCTGCATATTTATGGCAACAGCAGATATACGACGACTTCCCTGCCTGTTTCGGCATAGTGATGATATTTCTCTCCTTTCCCCTAACCCCTCATAACTGTTTCTCTGCGTCGATTCAGCTGTTTGTAAGCGTTACCTAAATTCACAAGCTACATAAACATATTACCCTGGAGGAATGGAAACTTTCATTCCTGTTTCAATCCTGCGCTGCAGCGATCTCGTGCGCCTCTGACCTTGCCGGCAGCAGTTCAAGATCACGGAAGGACCTTAGAACTCCTGACCGCGGCCGTCATATAATTATCCTGCCCGGAACTATTACTTCTCACTCCAGCTTCCCTAACGTGCCTGCCTCAAAACACGGGAAGTTTCCCTGCTTGCGGCTCCTTTTTTTATATTAACCGCTGCATCGTCACGCCAACTGGCTGCTGGTGCGGTTAAGTGCAGCAGAATATCGGTACTGAAAGAGTATTCTATTCACCCTCTTCCATCGAAATAAACTGGTTCGATTATGTGCTCCACATTTCTTGCGAAAAGATCTACTGGTGGGTCATTGAGCTACTGCAAAATGAAGGCCTTCACACTAAATATATCAACTCATTACTTCAGTGAAGTCATTAATTAATGACTTACGCTTGCTTTTCTCACCGGCCGAAGGTTAGACTAGCCTATCGGCAAGAGTCGTATCAAGAGTCCCGCTCTAAGAGAGGAACAAAGCCCAGGCTTCGATAGCTTTGAGCTACTTTCTTCAAGTGACAAGATGAAAAATTTCACCTAAATAAGGGGGAAATCGCACCCGATAGAGTAATTCTTGAAGTACGATTGTTTCCAGTTGATTGGCTGAGCAAGAGAGACATCGCCTCACAACTATTTGAAACCCTACGTATAGGCAACAGCACGAGACAGAGGGTCAACCTGTCCGGATCTTAAATTTTGCATTTGTTTCACTTCTAATGGATTTTCAGGTTTTAGACACCAACTGTATAAGCGTGAAGCAACCGAAAACTCAGCTGTGATTATAAAGTTGCAATACTAAAGAGAAAATTTTCTCTAATACTGCGCAGAACCCGTACACTGACGAGCAGATAGACAGCAGAAACATCGCCTGCGTGGGAGTCTCCATAGCTGTGCTGGACCGCCAGGACCAACCTCCTCTCTTCATCAACGCACCGCCTGTGACAAGGATCCCTCCGACCATTGAACCGGTAAGAGTACAACAAACTTATTCAATATTGCATTATACTCTGTCAATTTTACCAGGGCAGTTCGGTCATGGTCAAATTCATTTACAGCCTGGCCAATTCTATGGGTATTTCTGAGATTTCTTTATATACTGGTAGCTAGTGGGCGGGGCTAAGATATGGGCCGAACAACATCTCAGAAATGCTCATAGAATTGGCAACGCTGTAGAAAAATTTGGAACACGACCGAACTGCCTTGATAAAATGGATAGAGTATAATATCGGTATATATGCCTATTCCTGTCAATAGTATCATTTATTCGTCTATCGATAGCACCATTACTTCAGAAACTTCTTCTTCATGAAAATTTTAAAGAAAATAGATGCCTCCATTTCAGAGGAAACTCGTTGATCTTACTCATAATAGTGTAATATGTACGTCGCCAGTTCGTCGTAGTCACGCTAATTCATTTCTCACATTCGTTCAACAGCATGTATTTGAAAAGTTTTACAAAGGTAGCGTCGTTGAACAATTTCAACAGGACGTTCACGCACAGTCCAATTTAAAACTACATTTTTCTTGAATGCTTATGCGGCAAACATATTCACTACGGCCTCTACTCAGCAGTTCCTTTCGGTAACGGCCTTCTCCCACTAGGGATATCTTCACTAAACATATTTATTCACTTCTGTTCAACAGTCCCAGTAGCTATCAGCGTTCTACCTCAATGTATATCACCCGTGAACAAATTCATTTCCCTCAGGATCTTTAAGGAACGACCTAAAGGCTTGCCAAGGGGCAGTTATTGTTGCTTACGGCAGTCAATTGTGGAGCGAAGTGGGGTTTTCTTTGATGTTTTGTACAGCAACACTTGCTTTGTCGAGCTTTGTATATCGGCGTTTAGCCGGTCCAGTGCGGCCCTAGTGGCCATCCCGCTGACACAATGGTAGTCTTTGTCCTCGACTGCCCGCGTGACTCTGAGAATCAATGATGCTCTGAGCTATAGTGTAGGGCTTGCCGACTCGGTCCAGTTTGTTGTTATGAGGGTACTCAGACTCACTCGCTGCTGTTTGTCTGCAAAGTTATGAAGGCGTCTATTGTCTGCTGGCCATTGTGCACTGGCCTAAATACTAGCCACTTCCTCCTATTGTTTACTGACCCAAATATTTGGACGTGTCATGGCGTCAGCTGTATGCCGAGTATCTACGAGCTTTTAAAAACTTTGAAAAGTCACCCTATCTTGCGCCTACAACAAACTTGTCCAAGTTAAGAGTTTACTTCACTGCCCGTGACAAGTTTGGTCACTAAAACCCTGTGGCATATCCTGTATTACCTTTGACATGTACGAACACGCTCACACTGGCAGGCTTAGGGTTAGTAGTTAATTAGTCGACTCTGTATCGCATATACTCTGGAATAACATCTTCAACGCTCGAATTTTTTTTTCAATCATTTTCTTTCATTGTGTGCACGGTGAGAAACAAGCAAGCTTACAAGAGTTTTATAATTATACAAGACGGCCCGTGACCCACTGGGTCACCATCACCATCTTTGCTTTAGCAATAAAACAAGTGTTATTTAGCTATCATTGACCACACGCTATTTGACCGTCCACCCCTGCCGGTAAGGGTCACCATCACCAGCTTCCTTGTTTCATAAAGGCCTATTCAACACACTGCCTCTATGCAAAGAGATATTTATATATCTGACGTAGTCGAGTTGTATTCCCTATATCACCATTAACTTTTGCGTACACGTTAGTGCAGCCGAGGCCGAGCTCACGTTCATTTTTCCGTATCAAGTATACAGTCGAATTAAATCTTCATTGCACGAAATTATTCTTATCGTAAAGTGACGATTCTGTGTGCAAACAAGCAAGCAAGTGAATAAATAAATACATAGCTAAATGAATAAAGTTTACAGAATTTAAGTATAATCCACTTATATAATAACTAGTGGACCAGCGCGTGGAAAATTCACGCATTAATCGGTATGCTTGCTTAATATAGGCCGGAACGGTATCTTCTCTTCTCTGACTTGCTTCTTCATTTTCTTTCTTGATTTTTTTACGTACTCTCATCCTTAGGTTCTTTCTTCTCCATTCTCTTCGTTGACGTGTTTCTTAAATATTGACAGTCATAGGTAAAATCTTGAGTAAAACACTGTAATAAACTTAATTGCAGCTCCAGTCAGCTTATATGCAATGTGAGGGAACCGTAGCCAAGATACTGCCAAACTCAAATATCCGTTTCACTGAAGTGCTGAAATTTTGGCCTATAAAACGAAAACTGGTTCGTTAAAGAAAAACAGAAAGCTAGAAGAAATAATTGCCTACTGAACGTGAAAAATCACCGCTTCGTGAGTGCTTCGATCATCTGCCGAATTTATACGTCATGACCTGAGTGAAATAAAGTATAAAATCAAACTCCAGAAGCAGGAAATATATTGTTTCGATTTTAAGAAGTGTTTCAACGTTCAAGGAAGAGGTGCATTGAGATAAAGATAAGGATCCCACTTTCACCATCTTCTGCAACCCGGTCATCGATCTCCATGGCAACGCAACCTAATTAAAAAATCTGCAACCTGGATAATTTTTTGCCTATCTATTTCTTTCAGATGCGGACACAAAATACAGTATATAAATGAATGAATAAATATAAGAAGCGTTTTATTATATAAGGATACACAGTTGTTAGTTGTTGGTCGCTTGCTCCGCACCCACTTGCCTGATTGCTCCAATGTCGGTCCTTCCCTCCGTCGCACTGTTAAGGATTTAGATAGAAGATAATTCATCTACTGAAAAACAAGTTGAGATACCATAAAATTTGAGCCCTTAGAGTAACTGTAACAAATATAGCTTCTGAAATATGGTCAAAAGTGGAAATACTGCATTCGTTTCGCTTTAAAATCTAACTCGGTACTCTTTGATATGACGATGATGATTCTTCTTCTGAGCGGGGTAGAATAGAGGCGGTACTTTTGACAGAGTTTTTGATCTGGTCAGGCATAAGCTACATCACATATGATATGTTATAGCTAAATTTCTTTGTAGCAGTTCGAGAAGCTCAGTCGCGGTTGGAGCTGTCGTTCATGGAGTGAAGAATCCATTCCACTTGTGTTTTCTTTAGCTGAATCTTTTCTTAGCAGTTGAAACTTCACGCTGAGCAGACGCCCTTTTGTTTTGAATTAACATTGCAGCCAAATTTCGAAGCCTGAGGTTCAACCATCGGTTGGTATCCGGAGTACGGTGAGCCCTGAGCATTTCCAGTGAATTCTTTTCACTGAACTATATTTTTTTAGTGCTGCTCAATGTTTTCCCAATTCCAAGCTGATATTCCCGCCCTATCTTGCAGGGGGATATTTTGCTCTCGCAAAACTCATGGCTGTACGACATTCGTTTTGTTGCTCAGGGGATGAGACTTATTTTACAGCAAAACCCACACTGGGAATCGGAACAAGAACAAACTTAATCACAAAATCACTGCCGTCATTTTTGACGGCTGGGCCCTTCAGTATAGATAAAAGCTGTGCTAAATTCTCCTACTTCGATTAGTAACATAATCTCATAACCTTGAAAATGACTCTCTTTCAACGACGAGTCGCTGCAAGATTGTAGTTTTTTCATTTCAACATGAAGCATAATAGACGCTAGAACTCTCACGATTGAAGTTCTGGAGGAGCTTATCCTGATTGGGACAGGTTCTCTTGATTTAACACAGTGATTCAGAAATGATTTTATCCCCGGAGCAAATGTATTTTTTTCTTTGAAATTCCACCTACATATTAATCTTTGAAAGCTGGCATTGGCCGCTTTAAACACTTATGAAAGCAGAGTGATTCTGTAATCTTCATTTTCTCTTTCGTTTTTCTCTTGCTGGGCTGGTTGCGTGGGGGTTGATAACCTTGTGGAGTTTCCTCCGTTCTCACGTGACCTGTCTTGTGTATTTTAATAATAATAATAATAATGTAATACTGATAATGAAATTTAGAACTAATTTGTATGAAACTGCAACTTATTATACAATATGTTTTATCAGGGTGATGTCCTCATACAGCTACAGGCCAAAGATGGCGACCAGGGCGATCCTCGTCCCATTCGCTTCTCCATTTTGCCGTCGTCTTCAGCTTATGTCGACTTTTTCAAAGTTGATCCATTCAAAGGTGACAATGCCCTTTACATTGACCCTTTAGTCCTATAAGAACCAGCGTACACAAAGAATGAAGCTACACATGACGTCATTTTTCAGAGAAATAAACTCTGTATTTGGATCTCATATGATGAAATTATCTGCCTGATACGATGCTATTTTCTATAAGGCTTCTTTATTCTATTGTGATGCTAGAAAATACAAAACCCGCATGACGAGGCGAAATCAGAGCTTGAAATCTAACACTGAACTGAAAGTCTGCAAACTAACAGTGATAATTTCTTTTTCTGGTTGAAATATAAATAATATCTTCATTATTTTATTCCTTGATTAATTTGGATGACAACTTTTGGTGCATCATTCTAACTGGTAGTTTTAAGACCTTTATGTTCATGTAATGATAATATAAATTGTAATAGGCTAAAACAGGAATATTAACATAATATTATCATGATGAAAATTTTCCCAACAACTATATATTTTAAAGATTTTCGAGTGAATAATCATCTACTCGAGTTCTTGATACCAATTTTAAGGCAGCTTACTGTTTTGCACTCCGTTGAATTATACGTTGCTAAACGTTTATTGCTTCCAATTTTCAGAAAAAATGCAGTGAAAATTAGAACTGGGCATAAATCACAAGAATGACAAAATTTCACCTTGTCTCAAGTAATAGGGAACATCACTATGGTCATACAATTGCTTGCTGCATGAGCTACTACTGATAAATCACACTCTGAGGGAGCTCATGAGAAAAAATGAGTGATGATGCTTTACTGGTACACACCAGAGTAGAGAGGAGCTATAGCGCCGTCTTCAACTAATGGTTGACCTCTATTGTTATTAAGTTTATGAGTCGAATGCTTGATTTCATATCAACAGAACTAACGTAAGTTTCATTTTACTGACTGTATTATTCATGAAATGGAGTGTAATAAAATCGTCGCTGCAACCCTGCTGTGTGTCAACTTACGGTGACCAGCACTTTCCACTAGTACTGGAGATAGTTATTACTCGTGACATGCTGGAGAAGAGCTTGGCACTATCTATGGAATAATATAACTGAAACAAGTATTTTTTTTTTTTGCTGCTGAAAGGAGACTGTTCACAATTTCATTAGAACCGACTCGTAGGGACTTACTCATAAAACAGCGACAAATAAAAGATAATTTTTTAGACATAC
Organism: Parhyale hawaiensis; assembly: GCA_001587735.2. Classification (NCBI taxonomy): domain Eukaryota; kingdom Metazoa; phylum Arthropoda; class Malacostraca; order Amphipoda; family Hyalidae; genus Parhyale; species Parhyale hawaiensis. The sequence continues at coordinate 1,859,250 of LQNS02278176.1, read as the reverse complement.
CTGAATGTCCATAAGAACTGTCTGACCATGCAGCAATGATCGGGAAAGACTCAACCATATGTTGTTTAAATTAGAAACAAAACTGAAGTTCCACTAATTACTCTACAGGCTCCGTGGAGATGCTGGAGACCATCACGAAGCTCATGGAGAAGATGGTCACAATCGAGCCCATTCTGATGACGGTCACTGCTGAAGAAGTGGAGACTCAAGTGACGCAGTACCCCGCACTCTCCACGGAGATCGTCATTGCATTCATCCTCGTCGATTCCGACCTTCCCATTCCTAAATTCGTTTACGCAACGTACGTCGCTCAGTTTCTTCGCTGTAGAAATGATTGAAATCTGAGGCCGGGTTCACTCTCCATTCATATCAACGGGTTCATTTATTCACTCATCTGACAGTCTTGTACTATTGCTGTCAGCACAAACATTTGTAAGCTACAATAAGTTATAAAATCTTAGCCGTCCAATGAGTTTCCTCTCGAAGTGTCACTATAGGCAAGCTAAATATATCTTTTCAAATGTTAAGTAAACTAAAACTCAGAAGAAGTGCACTTTTCTGCTTTTTCTAAAACACAGTAACAAATTCGGACGAGTGAAGGAGCGACCGAGTTGACAGGAATGACGTGTGAACTGGTCTTAATAGTATGAGAAACAATTTATAAATGATATTCCTATGAGAAATCTAATCTCATAGATTCGTCTCCCACTGTATTCATTTTTACTTAGTTATGCCCTTTGGGGAATATTTCCATTCAGTTCTAGATCGTCTTATTCGTTCTCTTGACGACAAACTTTAATTTGCTTATACAACGGTGCATGCATTTGAAGTTCATATCTAATAGTTGAGTTTTCTACCCATTTCGTTTGTCACCATCCTCTGAACTGTTCCCGTTAATCCTCCAATAATAGTAACAATATCTCTTTGCGTGAATTTCTTCCGTTGTACCAGATGTAAATAGTGTTAGAGCCAGCCACGACCACAAGGGTCATTTTATCGGTTCTTTCTCAGCAACCGTAAACGGTTTACAACTTCACTGCTTTATTTCCTTGGCGCTAGTCCAGTAATAACCAGTTCAATATTCGTCATTTAAGTCTTCTGTGTATCGGCCGAGAAATCTAACACAAAGTGTTTTTATGCTTTTCAGATACGAGGGCGAAATTCAGGAGAACAGTCCTCCTGATTCGCAAGTTTACTTTGCGACCCCATTCCTCAGTAGAGTAAGTGTGGAAGACAAGGTACTGACTCTGACCAGGTGACTTTTCCTTGTTCCGGAATGCTCTTCGCTCTTTGGAATCTTCATAGAATAGTTTCTTCAAGTTTCTGCTCATGCCTTGTGATGCCTCAGCCTTGCATCAACTTGTTTATGCTCAAGTATTTCTGCGACACTCTTGCTAATGTCTTGACTGATCGAACGATGCTTGTCCTTTCCCTTTCTCTTTTGCTTCCAAATTACTTTTAATACTAGGAAACCGTGTAGATTAGTATGACAACGTGCAGCTTTTCGTCTTCAAGTTAGTCTCCTTATCAATGTTTAATCACCTCAGAGTTAGCCGCAACAACAACAACAACTATATTTCAGTAAAATAAGTAGAGGAGTTTACGGTTTACAGTTGATCTATATACAGGTAATCTTGTCTTACGTCGTATTAATACTTACGGTCAAAATTTTACTCTTAGGAAAAGATCGAGTACCTTTAAGTAAAAGTATAAACCTAAATAATAGCGTAAAAGAAAGGATCTCTATCGAGGATTATGAGAATTAAATAGCAAAGTTCATCCTGCTTCGCCTATGCCACCTGAATAGGAACGATGAAAGACATCGAGCAGCCATTCAACCTCTTATGTGCCTTTATAACTTTTATACTGTATAGTTCTGCAAGCCTATTACTGAGCTCGTCCACAATTGTCACTAAGCTGGGCATAAAATTTTTTTGTACTCTAATTTGTAATTAAATAAATCTTCAGTCAAGTGCTAGAGAGAAAAGGAACAGGTTAAAGCAAGGCTCCCTAGATACTAGGCCCGTTTAACGGACGGGATTTGATACTGACGTCACAAAGTAGCTGGCTCTGATGACGTCACAACAGCCGTGAACCAATCAGTATCTTGTTTTCTGACTTTGGACGTCGTCGCTTAACCTCTGAATAACCACTGGAACGAGTCATCTACGGTTCAGGTTGCACTATATACTATTCAAATTGATGTTTAATTGGGCGTAAATGCTATGAATCTCACTTATTGAAACAGCATCTGCCAACATGGCTTGTACCCTGCTTGTGACGTTATCAAAGCGCCAATAAGTGACATCACTGATTATTTCCTCTTCCATCAAACAGATCTTATATCTAGTGAGTCTTAGTCAAAGGACTGTCGTTCTCAGTCTGGACGAGCACGCCGCGTCGACCGAGCCTGCGAGTATGTTGTCATGAGGCCGCTTTACATTGCGCAACAGTAGTGCGCAGTATGCTCTTATTTCGACAAACCTCTTTTTCTAAAAGTCCTCAATTTCCTATGCTCGCTAAGCTCCTACCTGCATGTATTTTGATGCTGAGCTCTAAAGGAATTAACTCAATTTAAATATAATTGTCTTCCCATGAACAAAATAAACGTTGGAGACGCGGTAGCAGTAACAGATGTGGATCAATTGTTACCTCAGTAATAAACGCTGCTACCTGCGCCGGACACAAATGGAAGCTGGATTGTAGTACCTAACCCTCTCTCACCAACTTTGTTTTTGTCTTAAGTGCTGCACAAAATTGGCAGCCCAATAACTGTCGCAACTGATGCTCTGCACTGTTGCCAAGTGTAAACGGCCTTCAGACAAGTCTTGCCGCCTCCAGGACTGAACTCTTTACCGACCTAATGGACTACTTGCCTGACTGACTGAATTTTACTGTATCGCATCCGCAGTAAAGAACCCAATCTGCTCGGTGTTCATGCGTAGTAAAGATTTGACTATTTCCCAAGTCTCATTTATGTAATACAATGTGGGAATATTACCCCGGTTAAAGATTGCTGGGAGATATACCGAATCAATACAGCGCTAGAAGGCCAAGTAGATCGAGTTATGGGCTCAGAAGCCTCGTGCTGAGATGAAGCTAAGGAAGCACGGCTACATAGCATTTTTTTACTAAATAATAATCAATATTACTGATTATTATTTACTGTGAATTCCAATTTTCAAATTAAAGAATAGCTACCTTTGCTTAGGGTAATATTGCAACCAGGATCGGCTAGTCGCTAAAATATATTTAAGTATGGGACTGAAGAGGTCTAGCTCTATGGCAGGTTATTTATAATTCATACACTAGAACATAGTTACTGACATTCAGCTAATGGATGAATGAAAATTAGTATTGAGGAAATATAAAAAAGAAAAATTCAACACGTAACTGAAATTTCATGTCCTCTTCACGTGCCATTGATATTGTAAGCTTTTCACACTATTGAAATTATCTGGATGATTTAGAGCGGTGAGACCATAAATATTTGTGAAAGTTTAGTGAACAGTGAATGCTGATTATTATTTACAGCCGTATATTTGATGCAGAATGCGTCTCTCAGCATGTGACTTGTTTTCCATGAGAATCTTTAGCAGAATCAGCGGAGGGAAAAGGATACATACGTGTCGTAATTAGCATTAGCATGTGGATAGAGCTGCTCGCTAATTTGAATGCATGGGTATATTCAACAGTATCACAATACCCCTTCTAGTAGGTATATGCATCGGTGTAAATATAACTCTTCTACTATTACTATGATAAAAAGTACGGCTATCCAGAGTACTGGATGTTGAAATTAAACCGTAAAAACGAAAACTTGTTTCTTGATCCGTCATAATTATGTATCCCCATGCCTTATTTTAACAAAAATCTGCTTTCTCCACTTGTAAAAATATTTAAAATTTTGAGTATAATTTTGCGTAAGCGATAAATAGCAGTTTATTTGCTCTCCGTTGGCTTGCTTTCAGCTTCTTTTGCATAATATTCTAGAATATTCTCATTGTTTCTTTCGTTCGTATAAATAAAGCAATAAAGGTTCAGTGATATCATAACAGTAGATTGAGATATAATGGGACGTAAATTAAATTATTTCAGACTGAAAACGCCGCATGGACTTCGCTGTCCTATGCATCAGCGCTCTGCATGGCTCAAACAATCATCGCTTTGCATTTAGATAATAAAATTAAACAGAAAAAATTTAGCTTCAAATCAAGCTTTCGAAATAAATTCAATATCGGCTGAGGAATAATATACAGAATACTGTTTTGCTCACAATAATTTACTCTTAAAAGTATTCTAGCTTCTCTGCTGGCTTTAGTAAAAAAAAGAATATTGTCCTAACTTGATTCAAAGAACGATGATGATTGAAGTGGTTAGTTGCCCATAATTGAAGGGTATTATATAGATTTCCCGAAAATTGCGCTTGTAAACAAGTAAATGTTTCCTTCTGTGTTCTGATAAAGTCACAGAACTTTGTGCTACAGGTAAAGCTTTCCTTGAAAATATATTATGCATAACGGAAAAAATTTTTTTTTCTGTTTTAAGGATTTCATAAAACATTTAGATTTTTTTTTCTCCAAGGATTTGTGATAGTGTCAGCAAAAACGTTATTTTAATATTAATATTTTCATATTTGGTAAGATATTGTGTATTGAGCATTTCACTTTGTCTAATCTCGTACAGATATTAATCTCTTTTTAGTGAAGTAAACGTATCTTCTAGAGAAAACATATACTAAATATAATTTTCATGAAGTACTGATGTCGACGAATTCAAGAGTGTACTTGTACTAAAAATTTATAAACAACGCGGAAACAACTTAACTACTATTTTCCAATAGCATGTTTTGCTTATTCTCAGGTTTATCTTATGAACGACATGCTTTTGCTACAGTTATTTCATTTCTACCGCCAAAATTATCGCAGTTTTGCGCTAAAATTTTTTATTTTTTGGTATCATAATTCAATTATTCAGCATTCTTTTAATAATTTCAGTTATCTATTTTAGCTATATCAGTACTGTCAAATCGCTATGGCTGCTCTTGATAACAGCTTTTGCTGACTGCATGCAATAAGTTGCTTAAAACTACGAATCTTTCCTTTCTTTGGCATCCCCATTAACTGAAACTTCTTCAAGCATTAATTACTTATCCTTTACTAACAATAAAACCTAGTACTAGTCTAATAAGCCTGTTGTTATCAAGTCGCTTGTTTATGTCGTCATGTCCTGAATAACGCTTTATGCATTTATTTAAATTAAGTTGTCGTCTTGGAGCACCGGTCAAGTATTGTCTTACTATTCAACACCAATTTTGATTCTAAGAACAACAATAACATCAATAATACACATTAAATGCATATTAACGGACCAGATCACATATAATTATTGCTACATATCCACTGTCGATCAACATTGAAATAGAATTTTCAAAGTTATATACTATTATACTTATACATGCAAAGACCAGGTTTGCCGAGATGAACATGTGCATAGTTTCTTCAGTGAAATAGCGCCCATTTTGGTTAGTTGAAACAACCCGTTTCTGCGAGTCGGTAACAGATCGTTATGCCAATTTTACTGAAAATATATGGTCTTATACTATATCCATAGATCTGGAAAACTGGAATTTTTCAGCTGTTGTATTTTCTTTGGGTGCTTCAAATAATGGTATCTCAATCACTATCGAAGTATAGTACATATCTATATACTGCACAAAACTTTAGCTTAGGGCGTCCTACGCAATATGTACATATGTTTTGAAACTCTTTGTGAAAATACGTGTAATTCAACCACACATTCGAAGTGATCGGACGTGAACAATACATTGTCCTGAAATTCGAGCGGATGTTCGTCAAGTACACTACGCGTGTTAGAGCTCGCTAAAATCGAAGCTAGGACGTTTTGTGAGAATCTTGATCGATGCTCTTGGCCACCTCCAGAAATAATAGCGCTTAGAGAATGCTTTCATCAAAGCTGGCATGCTAGAGTCTGCTTGCTAGTAGAAGTTATTCTTACATGATAAGTTCAAAATGTAGTTACTAAATTGAAAATGCTGCATATAATATAAATAATAGTTTAATGACTGCCATGGAACATTTCGTAGTCACAGATATAATCTTAGGTGACCGGCCTAATTCATGATAGCTAATGAGCTGCATTATTACCTCCGCCAAGAACGCTATGTTTTTGTCAGATTTGCCGGTCTTTTTGTCTGTTATTGTGTTTGTCGGTGTGTCACGAAGCAACTTGAAAAGTCATGGACGGATTTTGACGAAATTTACGGGGATTGTTAAGCATGTTAGGAGAAACAGATGATTAACTTTTGGTGATGCACTGTTCATCCGTTTGTTTATCTGCTTCATTTTCCCTAATGCCATAGCTCAAAAAGTTATGGACGGATTTTAATGAAATTCACGAAGAGTAAATGACCATATTTTATGATGATTTGTTTTGTTCGTTTGTGTGTCGCTGTTTTGAATTGTATGCTTGCTAGCACAATAACTCAAAAAGTTAAGAATGGATCTTTATGAAATTTACAGGAGCTGTTGGTAATGTTAAAAAATATAAATGTTCAAATTTTGGTGATGATCGGTTGATCGGTTTGCGAGTTGTCCTAATGTTTGTCAGCTTGTTTATTTGCAGCATAACTATAACTCCAAAAATTAGGAACGGATCTTCAAGAAAATTAGTGCACCCGTTAATACTGTTAAAAGGCACAAATGGTTAGATTTTGGTGTTGACACAAAGAAAATCATAGTCTCTGCACCAATTAAAATGTTTTGTTACTTTGCCTTGCTTGGTGGAGGTACGCGCTCTCAGAGTGCTCTAGTATTGTTAGTTCATTTTCTCAGATGAGTACAGCAAGAGATCAAGTTGTTAATAAAGTTTCATCGCAGACTCGCAGTGCAGCGAAGGAAGGCTTGTTTTTCAATTGAATATTCATATTTTCAAACTATTTTATTCAATGCAATGGGAAAAACTAGGGCTCTTTTGTAAATCTTTAAAAGTAGATTTATATTCGTGAATAGTCATTCATTCTTCGTTCCTGTACAACATATCAGACTATAAGCATTCGAGCATTTAAATTTTCCAATATGTTTTACGTCCTGCAACATTTTGGATGAATAACACTAGTATTGTTACATAATCTATTACTTAGAACGGTACCAGATAAGATGCATTCTATCATGTTTACTCCTCTTCCTTAATTTTCCTCATACTACATTCTAGGGATTTTTTTTAGCCAGGAAGTTAAGGCCCCATTTAGCGTCGCTGCCATGTAGCTACCATAAAAATTAATCTTATTATGTAATACTAGGGAGTCAAAGGAGTCTTCTCACTCACCATTGAAGGCGACGACGGCATATTTGCGGTCACACCCAGCGTAATTCGGGACACTTCGGACTTCATCATCACAGTCAAAAACTCTGCACTTCTGGACTTCGAAACTCGCCAGAGCGTTACCTTTAAGGTAAGCTATCCATTGCTTTGGTCAGTCGATAAGTACTGTAACTCAATCTAAAAGTGTTCTCGCACATTTCTAACTGTGCTGAGGGGAACAGAAACTGCACAGGACTCCAACACATCGAAGGAATAACCACTTCCTCCTTCCATAAAGTGTATACCTATTTGTAATTACTGAACAACTAAAAATCACCATATAAACTGGGTATGCTATAGTGTGACTGTCAAGCTCTTCACATCCGGGCACCCTGAGGTACAGTGAAGGTAATGATAGGTATTAAAAGACTTTTCCAATTTTTTTTCTTGAACCCTATGAATGTAAAGTTGAAATAAAACTGAAATAAGTCGGGAGAATTTTTTAATATCTATCAAAATGTACCAGCCATGACATCAAGCAACGTTCTCATTACTTAGTGAAGTTAATGCACACATAGCTGCACTGCAGTCACGTCTCTGTAATACAGTATATCCGAATACGCAGGATGTTATAAATACTTATTACTTTCATTCCGTAGATTCTCTAAACAGCCCTACAGCAGGAAAACCGGTGCTTCTTTGGATTTGACATTAGTTGAACTTTAATGGTTTTTTCAATGCTAGGAAACATTTAAGGAAGCTGGTAAAACTATTGTAAGTAGAAATTTCATTCATAAAACCATTCTGAAATCTTCAGTGAATAGGTTTAAAAAACGTACTTTCAACATGCTAACTAATGACCTTTCCGAAAATAATTTAATACTGAGTATAAAAGCTCGAAGGCCTTAGTTAAATTGTGTCTATCTCTGTGAAATATGCTTTTAAAAAACTTCAATTTTAGAACAAATACCAGTTACGCCGTCAGACAGGTGAATATAGAGACCGAAAACGTAACCAAACACATTTTGTGGAGTGGACCAATGAAAATAATTCCTGTACTGTGTTTAACACACGTAAATATCAGGATAATTTTTAGGGTTGGAAATATAGTCGTTTTTGGTTATGAGTCTGACACACCAACAAGAGAGTTCTCTTGTTGGTGTGCGAAACAATTAACGGTCAAAAACTCAAGCATAAAGCTCGAAGAACAACCTTAAGTCCGCAGTTCTTTCCCTATTTCATAGTCAGCATTTGGAATAGACTCCCTTCCGACGTTGTTGGTGCGGAGTCGGTCAACTCGTTTAAAAATTGTCTTGACATACATTGGGAGAGACATCCTCCACAGCTAAGGAGTCCTACTCCAAGAGTCGCAAGCACTTAACGGCCAAAGCTTCCCACGCCATTTTAAGCTGACTTCTTCTCACTTCCGCTCCATCTATATAACTAAGCTCCGCATATCAGTGGCCTTCGATCCTGCTTGCGGGCTTTCATGACCATAGCTTTGGCGTAGATTCTTCTCCCCCTCTCGTTTTTCCATTCCTCTATATCCTACTAACATAATGGCAATAGCTCATAGAGGGCCGGAGTGTAAGTCCCGGTGTCTCTTTGGGAATGGGCCTTTTGGTTCGTCTACTGCCGCCTATCTAATCTAATCTAATCTCTGTGGATGCTATTTTCTTACAGAGAACTTTTTCTTTGTTCCACTCAATCAAATATGCTTGGCTGAACCATTTGGTTATAAAAACTTAAGGTTTTTCCAAGTCTATAGCCCGCTGCAATACACAAAATAGAATGGGAAAACTTCTGCCTTTTACATTGACTACTTTGTGAGTCAATAGATGACGTCCAGGTGACGTTTTGCAATTGACCTCACATATGTAGACACACCATGGTTGATTTCTTCTGCTGGGGTGCTGCGAGCGCCTGAAGGAAGAGCCAGCAGCGAATTATCTCCTCAGTGCATATATTTGCAGACCTTTGGTCTGTCTGGCATTCTCTTTAAACAAGAGTCCAACAATTTGTTTATTTCTGTTACTTTTATATCAGTGGCATATCAATAACTGTACTTTCCTCACACTAAGGCAAAAAAATATTTTGTTTCCACTCCATGCCACCATTTTCAGCTTGAAATGCATACTCTACAAGTCCTTCCAGTCCATGGTGAGTATATTGTATTTCTGAGTAAAGTATTTCCAATATCAGCATTTAACCATGCCAATTATCGCAGCTGATCGCCAGTCCAGTGACAGGAGGGCGTAAGGCCTCCAGTACTGCCGAAGTTACGGTGGTCATTAAGGACGATAACGACAACCCTCCAGTATTTTCGAGAGACCTCTACCAAGCCACCATCTACGAGAACATTACTGCTGGTACTTCTATTATCAAGGTGGGTTGCTCTCGCGAACTTATCAGTTGTCGGCCATTTGGCCTGAAAGTGTGCAAGAAAAAAATTTCGTGTGCACATAAGGCTACAAAGTCAGAAAATTAAATAGAAAGCCAGAAATGCCGCAACATTTTGAATATCTTGCCCTTTGTTTACGTTCTCTTTTTTCCCCTTATTACGGCACTAAAGACACAAGCCATAACTTGGCCCAGCGTGGATTGGTCCACTTTCACAGAGAGATGCGTAGGCACACCATTAGTCATATTTGACGGCAATTGCTGGACATCAAGATTATGAGACATAGTAATGTCTCAATGATGTTAGAAATAATTACAATAAAATGGTGTGAAATGATAGTTCAGCCACGCTTGTAGTAGACTACCGCCAACTAAGATATAAATACTGAATATATACTGTAAAATTGTTGTAGAAGTAGTTTTGTCCCATTGTAAGTCCTGAAAGCAGCGGTTTCAACCACACTTGCAGATGGCTCTCACTGCTCACAGCTCAGACTTACTTTCGAGATTTGCTGTCTTAATATTTATAATATCTCTAAATTTAGAGAACCATAAGGTTCTAATATTAAATATGGGTCGACAATATTAAAACTTAACGTTTCAGGATGAAATATCCCATTTTCAGATGGAAGAAAAAAAAAACATAGGCTACGATCAATAAATAAAATTTCTTTATTGTTAATAGGTAAGGGGAGCGTAGGTGTTGATGGGGGAAAGTCTAAAAGGCAAATGGACGGAGCCGCGCGCAGGGGCC
>LQNS02278176.1:1823746-1845290 GCA_001587735.2 Parhyale hawaiensis | reverse complement strand
TATATATATATATATATATATATATATATATATATATATATATATATGGCACCGTGCAACTGTATATGTTACTTTAAATATGGCCAAGAAAACAAGCTGCGCGAAGCCTAAATTACGTGATAATAATTATGAACGGTGAATTCACTTCTAGATGCATCCTTCAACCCACTTTTGCAGTTTAAGAAGTAATTCTGGACGACTGATTACAACTAGCTTTGAGAAGACTTTTGCAGCCGCATGACTTTGTTTGAGGTAAACAGTTACACTGGGGAACAAGCATTCTGTTGCTTGTTCCGCCAACTGTATTTTCATCAGTTGCACTTGGTGATTCCAAACCATAAGTCCGGATTTGTGTATCGCGTTTCATTTTCAAGTTGGCACGAATTGTCTCTTTTACTTCATCCGCACTGCTCACGCAGAAGGCCCAACAGCAGCATTTGCAGACGAATCTGAAAATGCTCTTCCTTGGCGAATGTTAAGAGCGAATATCTTCAAAACTTGACATGCTGACGAATTTCCACTCGCATTGTTATCAAAAATTACCGTCTGGTGGTGATTTACAAGCTGTTCTTAAAGTTGCGGTTATAGAATAAATAATAATAAAAAATTGCTACCTTGTGTATTGATGATACTGGTACGGATTCATTTAAAGAACAGCAATTATCAAAAGAACTTGCCTGATTTATCAATTCATAACGGACAGACTTTTGTTGTTTGTTCCTAATTGAATGTACAAACTACTACAATATGTCTAACATAAGTACCAAGAGTACATAGGGTAGTCGTGGATAATAAAGCGACGAATGTTGCAAGCGTAGAAAAGAACAATAGTGGGTCTCAAAATAAGAATTCAGTTCATCAAAAAATTCAGCCCTTGATATGCTTTCCGCTCGGAACATGGAGTGACCATTCGAGAGTGTCAGCTGGGTCACAGTTATATCTGCTTGCCTTGATATGCTTTCCGCTCGGAACATGGAATGTCAGCTGGTCACAGTTACATCTGCTTGAATACGTTGTGCGTTCTCCAGAACAGTCTTCACCCTCACATAATAACGTCACAGAAACAAGCGCTCTCAGTTAGGAGTAACCCTACTTCTTGGAGGCATGTATGGCAACCAAGCATCAGTTTCTGATTACTTGAATGTATGAATTTAATAACATTTGGACATCGTATTGACAACTATTGCTGGGTTTTGGGCTTCCCGGTGTTGCAAGATGATTCATTTGGGTTGTATTACCTGTCCGCGGGAGCTCAAGCGTGAAGTTTTAATAATAATAATAATAATGGGTGTCAATAATCATTGGAAAGTGCAAGGGACAATTCTGATAATCTTAATGAACTCTAAGCTCACCAAACGTTCGAAACCTCCCGTATTTTGATAGAGAATTAATATAAGTATGTCCTCCTCTGCAGAGTACTCCTTGACGGTCGAGGCGCGAGATGACAACGGGAGCGGTAACTCAGCTACGGCTCGACTCATCCTAAGGGTCATGGATGTCAACGATGAGGCGCCCAAGTTCAAGCGCGATCAGTACACAGGAGTGCTGGAGCCTGACCATCAGAGTCTTCGGGATCCTATTGTGATTGAGGCCATTGATGAAGATGCTGAGGACCCGAACAACCAAATTGTGTACTCAATCGAAAGAACTGCTTACAGTGATTATTTTGTCATCGACACCACCCGAGGCATCTTGACTGTGAAGTACGGCGTTCAGTTGCCGCAGGTGAGTAGAGGTTATAGCTAAATAGCTAACAGTAGGCATCAGCAGCAACCTGCTGCCCAGTCTCAGGAGCTTAAACCGTTAGAGGCAGTCGACCAAAGCCTTTTTACTTTGAAGGTTGGACCGTCGGGGGCCGCAGATGCCCACCTTTGTTTACCTACGACGTAATAGCTCGTGGGAGTGTCATTGCCCTTGCTGCTGTGCCTTATACCATCGGAACTTTGGGTATCAAATTTTACTACAAGTATTTGTAAATAAAATATTTGTATGGGTGGTCGTAGTTGTTGCATTTAACTGTACCGTCGATTACACCTGTTTTACTATCTCTTTTTACAGGTCCTGATATTTCCCGGTTTCATCAGTTGATCAAACTCTATTCATAAGGGAAAGCACTTTTTTTCGGTAGGCCTATGACAACGGGACTTGGAAAAGAAAAGTTGAAACCTTAAGAAAGTAATATGTTTCAATTAACACGCGATGATAAAATGCCTCGGAAAAAGTGGTGACATATTTCATCTCGGAAACAGAAGTAATTCTTTAAATGGAGCTTAACATTTTATGCCCGGTATTCTTACCCTGCTTGTGGTACCGAGGTATTCGCTTGAAGTGTAACCCTTGAAGCAGCGTGTGCATCGCATCCCTCATGTTAAGGCGATAGTGTAGTTTAATTCAGATGTTATTCCCGGTATTCTTACCCTGCTTGTGGTACCGAGGTATTCGCTTGAAGTGTAACCCTTGAAGCAGCGTGTGCATCGCGTCCCTCATGCTAAGGCGATAGTGTAGTTTAATTAAGATGTTATTCCCGGTATTCTTACCCTGCTTGTGGTACCGAGGTATTCGCTTGAAGTGTAACCCTTGAAGCAGCGCGTGCATCGCATCCCTCATGTTAAGGCGATAGTGTAGTTTAATTCAGATGTTCTGTAGTGTCCCACACTGACTATGCTCTGACCATTTTATCAAGGCAGTTTGGGCGTGGTCAAATTCCTCTGCATCGTTGCCAATTCTATGGGCATTGCTGAGATTTTGTTCGGCCCATATCTTAGCCCCACGCACTACCTGCATGTAGAGAAATCTCAGAAATACCCATAGAATTGGCAACGCTGAAGAAGAGGAATTTAACTAGGCTCAACCCTCCTTAATAAAATGACCATAGTATAGATTTTATTATTCTTTCTTCCCATTAGCAACACTGATTGATGGTCTTCAATTTTCAGCTCGCTCTCAATCGAGAAAGTGCTGTACATAAGCTGGGGCCCACACACCTACAGAAGCGAGACACGGAGACGGCTGTGGCCGAGCGTAAGAAGCGTCAAGTCTTCCATGATTCGCTGGACGGCACAGGGTACATCACCCTCAGCGTCAGAGCTACCGACCTGGGTAAGTATGTTTTTATTGCAGCGTCCGCCAAAATTGCGCTTCTATGTTGGCAATCAGACATGTTTTCTTTAATAAATCTGCGTCACCCCTTTATGTGTGTTCCAGTTTCTTTTCCGGATCAGTGAAGCCCTTTCTTCAGCTGTTTGGTCAAAATCTGATTAAAACTTGAAAAACACCCGCACACATTTATGTATATTAAAACAGTAATGCAATTAACGTTACTTGACTTTCTGAACACCCTGGTTAATTATCTGATCATGATGCGTCTATTTGATAATTCTGTCGAAAATTCATAGTGAGCTTGATGGCAATGACATCTCTGTTTCATGTTTGCTCCGTTAACTACTACTGCTGATTAATGGGAAAATAGTAATGTGTGAAAATTTCAAGTGTTTTTGAGAGGGCGGAGTGCTGGTGGAGGGCTGGTGTTGGGCTTTTGCCACAAGCGCTTCATCAAAAATAAAAATGGGCAATTAATTATAGGGTGTGCAAAAAGTCTTTGGATTTTTCTTAAATTGTGAAAACTAATAGTGTAACACTGTTTTCATCACTAATTAAGGCAATTGAACATGAGGATGTTAAGATACTCACAACTTAACCCTAATTTCCAGGAATATTCAAAAATTTTATGTTTAAAAAATGAGTAGATGAGACGCTATCATCAGACTCCGTCGCTCATTCAGCCCTTGAAAGTGACTCAATCGGCATTTTACCGTGATGTCAGTGGCTCTATCAAACTTAGCACTTCTGCGGATCGTCCTACAAGTGGGAGATCTCTATCTGCTCGCTCCAAGAGGATGGTTATTGCTGTGTGTAGGACGGCGAGGAGGAACCAAGAGAGGCTCATCCGAAAGCTGGCAAAAGAGATAATTGTAAGCTACGTCAATGAGAAACATAATTAACAAGCGCCTGCATAAAAATCACTATTTTGTAGGTTATATTTGGCTACTGTAGCAGCCATTATGCAGGCGCGGTTTGAAAATGTTTTTCAGGAAAAAAAATTGGAAGCGCATCCAGGGAGACTATTTACGATGGATCGGGGCATGGCTTACGGGTCGACAGCAGCGAGTGAAGCTTGAAAGAGAAACGAGTGACTGGACGTATGTATCATCAGGGGTTCCACAAGATAGCGTGCTTGGCCCACTTCTGTTCACAATTTACATCAATAATCTGGGTCTTAACTTCCGTAGGAAAATCAGTAAATTTACGAATGATACAAAACTATGTCATCCTGCCACGAAAAGAGCCGAGTTCCAACAAGACCCTGACCACCTCATGGAATGGAACACAACGTGGCAGATGATTTTGAATGTTGACAAATGCTCAGCAATGCACTTAGGGTTCGTGAACCCTTCGACTCCATTGAAAATGAATGGGACGGAATTGGCTCCTGTCACCCAACAACGTGACTTCGGAATTTCTATTACAAACAAGCTACAACGCAGTCAGCAATTTGACAAAAGTGTGAAAACGGTATGCAGAGTACTGTGATTCATTACCAGAAATTTTGAATACAAGTCCAAGTACATCATCATTCCCTTGTACAAGGCGTTAGTGCGGCCACACTTAGAATTTGCTGTTCAATTCTAGTCGCCACATCTGTGTAAAGAAATCGATAACATGGAAAGAGTCCAATGAAGAGCAACGAAATTGATACCTCAGCTCAGAAACATGCCATATGAATGTCGTCTAAAAGAACTGGGTCTGATCTCTCTCGAGCAAAGAAGACTCAGGGCTCAATTAATAGAAACATTGAAGTACTTGAATGGCTTCAACGACGTACCTACAATAGGACTCTTTGACAGAGACCCTAATGATCGCTTGCGAAACAACGGTCAAAAACTCAAGCATAAAGCTCGAAGATCAACCTTAAGTCAGCAGTTTTTTCCGTATTTCATAGTCAGCATTTGGAATAGACTCCCTTCCGACGTTGTTAGCGCGGAATCAGTCAACGAGTTTAAAAATCGTCTTGACGTACATTGGGAGAGACATCCCCACAGCTAAAAATTTCTCCTTCAGGGGTCGCACACTCTTAACGGCCAAAGCTTCTGACGCTACTTTAATCCGTCTTCTTCTCTCTTCAGCTCCAACTACACAGTCTGACATCTTTAACTCCGCATATAAGAGGCCATTGAACGTGCTTGCGTGCATTCATCATCGTCTCTTTTTCTGAGATTCTTCTCCCTCCTCTTTTTTTCCTTCTCTTTTCCCCAGTCCTTTATATCTTTCTAACATAATAGCAATAGCTCATAGAGGGCCGGGGTGGCAGTTTCGGTGTCTCTTTGAGAATGGGCCTGTTGGTTTGTCTACTGCCGCCTATCTATTCTAAAATGAGGACGGGCCAAGAGGTCTCACCGTTTTGAAAGACGAAGAGACTTGGCAGAGCAAAAGATCTTCTCAATGAGCTGATCAGTGGTACGCGAAGTAGGGAGATCATATTTCCACACAAAACCTCTTCACAGTTGGGGTTGAGGCCCAAATTTAATTGTCAGAATGGCAGAGTGTTTGCAAAGAGTTCAAATGAAATTCCAAATCCTGTGAGAACTGCTTATCTCCTTCAAAAACTATCCTCTGTCATGGAATGGGCTGCAATCTCGAAGACTTGGAGTTCCGTTTGATTTTTGTGAAAGAAATTTTAATGATCAATGGAAACTGTTACGTTTTGGTTCCTGCACTTTATGAGATAAAGAAACACATCAAGGATAAGCTTTCCATATTCCAACGAGATGGTAAGTCTCTACAAAACAGGAAACCCCCATGAATGGTATTCTGGTCATTTTTTGAGGTTTTGGAGCAAGAAAATGTGGCCTCCTTCATCACCAGATTTAAATCTAATGGATTTTTGTGTGTGGTGGACGTTGGAGGCTAAGGTGTGCCCTGTTCATCAAACAAGTGTTGATGCTTTCAAGTAGTTTCTTCAGAGGGAATGGGCCAATATTCCCTAGAAAAATTCCGTGTCTGTGAGGAAGGTTTCCGTCGAACACTTGAAGATGCAATTCGGGTTAAAGGGCCACATTAATAAGTAGTTGTAAAAAATAATTCTTGGGTCTCTGAATTGACTTTTTGATTCATTTTTTGTTCTTTTTCATTACTTCTTCTTACAATAATTCGTTTTTTATTTCGAGCTAGGATTTTTTGTGTGTGCTGTAAATAGTTCTTGTGAGTACTAACGAAGTACTTGCCATTGCATAAATGGATAGAAGAGACTTGGCGAGATATTATTATTATGATAACTACTGTATAACTTACATCCTGTGAATACAATCAGAGTGATTTAGCATTTCATGAATTGACTGGAGTGAATTTACCATACTTCATTTCCGCAGGTTCACCCCCGCTGAGCACAGCCGCCCTGGTGAAAATTTATACAAAAGAATATGTTGAGATTCTAATGACTTTCATCTACCCTTTGAGTGAGACCGAGGCTCGGATTAACAAGGTGAGTATTTCTCAGGACTGCGTTCAGCACATGAAAATTATTGCTTGTTGTATGAGTTACTCAGGCGAATAAAAAAGCCCTGTCTTAAATTGAAGTGAATTTATGACATTTCACGGAGAAGATTACCACTACTACTTAAAAAAAGCAAGTGACGCGATGTAAGATCTTTGATACGCTCAAAAATACTGCATTTCTTCAGCACTGTAGAGTATGAGTTCGCTATTGACACTAACGTCAGCTACCAATTGACTTTCGATCCTTAAACCCAACTTACTGGTTTTTTCTCTCCAAACCGGCGGCACTACACATAGCCAGTGAAAATGTTTTAGTAATATTTTGCACAATGGTTTGAAGTTAGACAGACAACAACCTTCCACCATTGAAAAAATTTAGAGAATTTTGTAGTCAGTACATGTTTTGATTGGTAAGACGCATTTCTTTGAAATTACATAAAGTTAATCATTACGTATAAAAGTTGACTTTCATTTTGCACTGTGTAAAAGACTGGTGTTTTCTCCAAAGGATCGAGTGCAGGATACGCTGAACGTGCTAACTGGAGCGCAGACCAGCATCCGTAACATCGAACCTTACCTCGGAGGCATCTACAACAACAAACCTTCTGCTACCAAGTTAGTAGTGGCAACAACCGATGCAGTTAGAAATCCGAATGCTTGTTACCTTGGTTCATCATTATGTTTGGTGTAAAAGAGAGACATGTACAAGCTGTTTGTGTCTATGGGGACCGTCTGAGGAAAAATACAAAATCATTCACTTCGGGTTTTTCATCTATTTTTTTTTTGTTTCATCTACTGAAACTTGTTTTATATGATGTAAAAGACACTTTCGTATAGGAAAAATGCCGAAATTATCGATACATAAAAATTGATAACATTTTTTTAAATTTGATTTTTACGCAGCGAATTCATTTTGCGGTCAATCTGAATGGAATTTGGTACAGATATACTACAGATGTTGGCCAACAACAGCAAGGATATAGATTTTCGAATATAGTTTTAGTTTTCAAATTAAAAAAATATGTATTTTTGTCTTTTTTAAAAACAACATTTTTTTATTTATCAACAATTTTTTTAAATGATTCCTTGCAATTGTTCTAATATATTTTTCTTTGATATTAAAAAATCATGAGATTTGGTGCATTATTCACAAAATGGCGTTGAATTGAAGAACAGTAATTTAGTTTTGCGATATTCACGTAAACGCATGCGCTACTAGAATATACTTGGTACGTCAGATAACAATCAGATTTTCAGTTGTTAATAACATTACTTCACCTTATGTCAATGCATACGACAGATTTTTCCTTTTTGTTCCGATTTGAATGAAATTGTCTCTATATATATATATGTCTCAGTATATATTGAGACAATTTCATTCAAATCGGTTCATAAATAAAAGTTTAAATTTGAACGCTGCGGATGAAAGTTTTTTTTGATAAAAATTGAGATCACGACTGTAACGAAAACTTTTTTATTTATATACCGATTTGAATGAAACTTGGCATTTTACGTATGAGTACCAAGTTTCGTTCAAATCGGAACAAAAATGAAAAATCAAATTTTAACCCTATGGCGGGAATTTCTTTCATGAGCTTCAAGAATACGGCTGAGAGAAATTTTTTTAGTTATGTACCGATTGGCACAAATATGTAAAATTGGAAAAGAATGTGGGATGTACTCATGTACTTTTTCCAATTTGTGCAAAAGAAAACGAGTTATTGAAAGAAAACAGTTTTTCCGTTTTCTATGTGTAACTCGTATTCTATGGCGAAAATTGGAAAAGGTACATGAGTACAGCCCGCATTCTTTTCCAATTTTACATGGTTCTGTCAAGTTTCATGAAGATCGGCCTAATAATAAAAGAGTTTTTGTAGTAAAAAATTAAGTGTTACAAAAAACTCTCCCCCCACCCCCAGCCCCCTATTCTACCCGCATAGGGTTATACTGGCTGCCTAAAATTTTGCCCGTGAGTCTGCCTGATGTATAGTAACTGATTAGTGATAAGAGCGAATTTTGATAATTTGAAGGTTTTTCTTGGCAGGTGCCAAGAATATCTCTGGTAGTAAGAGAAGACATCACGCGGAATTATTTTTTATCACAATCTCTCCCTTCTTTCAGCGTTTCGTGTTTTCCAATTTTTTTTTCATATCAGGTCGTTTTCAAAAATAAACAAAATTTCGATTTTTTCCTGATTTAGTGCAATTTCCTAGATGTGTTCCACACCAAAGAATCTTATTGGAAGTCTAATGGGTGTTTTCTGTAACATCAGGAGCTACGTCACAGCCCTGGTTCACACGAGCGTCAAGAACACCATCGACGTGGACGCTGTTTCCCAGCTCCTCAACAACGGCAGCCAAAGACCATTGTTGGAGAAGCAGGAGCAGGCGGTCAGTAATTGTAGCAGTGTACAATTATTATCATGCTTTGAATAATAAACAGGAACTAGAGTACTCTGAGAGCAAATGACTCCGGTAGGCAAGATAACGATAACGAAAAATTCAAATTGACTCTGAAACCACGATTTTCTTTGTCTGAAAATCTAATCATTTGTTCCTTTTGATAGTATTAACACTTTCTGCAATTTTCTTGAAGATCCGCTAATAACTTTTTGAGTTATACTGCTAACAAACATCCTGACAAACATAAGTCAAACATTCAAACGAACAAACCGATCTTCACCAAAATTTAATCATTTATATCTTTTGACATCACTAACAACTCTTGTAAATTTCATAAAGATCCATTCAGAACTGTTTGAGTTATTGCGCTAACAAGCACAAAATCAAACACAGCAACAAACACATCAACGAACAAACAGAACATCACAAAACTTTGGTCACTTACTCTTCGTAATAAGCCTAAAAATTAATGTAAATTTCATGAAAATCCGTCCATAACTTTTTGGGTTATGGCATTGACAAAAAGAGGCAGACAAACAAGCAAATGGATGAACGGATCTTCACCAAAAGTTAATCATCTGTTCCTCCTAACATAGTGAACATTCCCTGTAAACTAAATCTAAATCCATCCATAACAGTTTGAGTTATTTTAATGACAGACAGAATAACTGACAGACAGAAAGACAACCCGCGACGAAAACATAACCTCCTTGGCGGAGGTAATTATGAAGAGTGCCTCAGACATGACTTTCAGGATGGGAAGAAGCCTGACTCCCGAATATTCCAACTATATTAGCCTCTTATTTCCTCCGCCAAGGAGGTTATGTTTTCGTTGAGCCTGTCTGCATGTTCGTCTGTCTATCATCAAAATAAATCAACAGTTATGAACGGATTTTCACAAAATTTACAGGGATTATTTGGTATGTCAGGAGGAACAGATGATTACTTATAGTGAATCTCCGTTCATCTGTTTGTTTGTCTGCCTCTTTTTTCTTACTGCTATAACTCGTAAAGTTATGAATAGATTTTTATGAAATTTACACGAGTTTCCTAATATATTTCTAAGACTAAATGACCAAACTTTTGTGATGGTCTGCTCGTTCGCTTGTTTCTGTCTGATTTAATGGGAATGTTAGGAATGATTGACTGATATCCATGATAGCCTTTGTGTAGACGAATCGCTTGTAGATCATAGAAGACATGCAGTCCGTGAAAGTTCGATATTGAGGTCATACGCTGTTTATTTTGAGCAAAAATTTTCGATTTTCTACGACGTATCTCGTACATCTGGTCGTGAAAAATACCATAAAATTTAATTGGTTAAGTGTAGATGTTAACAATGACACAAACTTTACTCTTTCGAATATAGTTTGTTAGGAGGTCGAGCAAAGGCAAAAGAGTTTTTTTTTGTAACGCTGGACACTTCCCTCACAACCTGATGCACTTACAGGAGCGAGAAATAGCCGAGCTGAAGGGGGCTCAGTCTTCATACATCGCGTGGGTAGTGATTCTGTGTCTCCTTTTGGCCGCTATCATCCTTGCCCTGCTGGCCTGCTGCTACTGTTCAAACTGTCCGCTCTACCGTGGCCGGTGGGTACTGCACTCCATGTCTCAATACTGTGTACTGTTGATCCATTGATTTATACAACTTTAGCGTTTAAGTGATGAAAGTCTCTTGCATTTTCGACGCCCTGAAGTACATATGCACGGATTCATAAGTTCTTTTATAAACCCCATCCTCTATGTATTTGTAATGCGTGTATATTCAATGTTTGCATTTTCAATCTGCTTTAGCACCCGAATAGTTGCTCAAGATAAAAAATAATGCAGATGAACTAGTATTAATATCGAATATAATATTAAATTCAAAGGTGTGGTTAATCATGACACACGTAAAGTCGTCGTACCCTTTCGAAGTACGAGCGTCTCTGGTTAAGACACCTCCCTGTGGTATACCTTCAGTCACAAAAATCCTTCAAAAACTTTAAAGTACGCACCATATTGTGAGGCATGTTTCTTTTTTCCACAGAAAACAAATGAGCATGGTGACCGATGAAAACGGAGAAGGGATCTCCTACATAAAGATGGACGAGTACAATATGAGAGGAGACCAGGGCGGCAGTTGTTGGGATTGTCTTCCCTACTGGATGGTTGATTGGCTGACAACTTGCGGATGCCAGCGTCCGGACAATGGCAGGTATATGAGTAATTCGAGGCTTGCTTGGAGTGCCGATGAACGACAGCGTCAATGGAGAGTCCAGCAGCAAGCGGCAGGAGGTATCGTTGAAGATGGTTCCATGACTCACAGGCAGCCAAGAGACATGATGCGTGTCGAGGATGTTGATGAAGCTCGACTTCATCGTCAAAATACTCTGCAAAATGTCCAGAACGTGCATCAAAATGTGCAGCAAGGTGGCGTGGCTAATGGAGCGAACGGTGAGCCGCGGCGGCTGTTCGTTTTGAAAGATCCAAATGGCAATCCTCAACCGACGGATCACCTCCGAGAAGGAGAGACTTATCTTGTAGAGGATGTAGATGAGACACCAAGGAATATCCATTTACAGGATACACACGGCAATGGAGAATATGGTCGCAATCCGGGAAACGGAGAGACCCTCCGACTGCACGCCGGCCCGCGAGACGTCGCCTCGCTCACTGAGCAACTAAGGCGATCTAAACGGGCCGACGAAGAGTCGGGGGGGACCCAGACGTTACAAGGAGATGAAGGTGGTGGGGGGACGAGCTCTAGGTACGTAGATGGGCAGTCGATGGGTGTAACTCCTCGTGGTGAAGGCTATGAGGATTACACCAGTAACGGCTCGAACTACGTCCACGGAGCAGGGCCACAAAGCGCCGGCAAAGGGCCGGCGAGCAGGAGAAGGCAACTGGATGACACAGTCGTTCCGCGATTAAGAATTCGATCTCCGAACGAAGACGAAATGATGGAAGACATTGAAGATACGCTGAAAACAAACCGTGGCAAAATCCACGGACACCGACATGATCGTCCCGATCGTGGTCGTGGTGGAGCAGGAGGAGGTGGTGGCGGAGGCGGTGGAGGGGGATTGTCCGAAAGAGAACGTGCCGAAAAAGAGTACAACGAATATCTACAAAAAGGAGGCAGTCAGTACGGATACCAGCATACAAAGGCTTCCATCCTCCGGTATGAATCTAACATGCAAAAGCTGGAAGAAGATCACCAGTCTGAAGCTGCCAAAGATCCGCTCTACAACACTCTGCGTAGAAATAGCGCAATTCAGGCGGAAGCTCGACGAGCTGCTGCGTATGCCGCCGAAGATAACTCTCTAGAAACTAGACGAACTCTCAGTCAAGCTGCACTAGAACTTAAGAATCGTAGAGATACTGTTGGATGGACGTATGAAAAAGGAGAAGAACTTGAGAGAAGTGGATCCGTTCCCAACATTCAGACCAGCTTGGAGAAAGAAGCAGCAGAACGCAGTTATAGCAGAAGAGGATCGCTTGCCGAAGATGAATACTATGATGAAAACAACAGGAAAGTTAAGCGCAGCGCTAGATCTCAAAGGTCATTCAAGCAATCGAAGAGAAAAGACGGAGAAAAGGAAAGTAAAAAAGATTCCAATCTTCCAGACGATGCAAAATCTCAGGCGAGTGGCGTAGTTGCGGGTGAGATGGATGCTGATGCACTGAAGGCTTTGGAGGAAGAAATGAAGAAAGATTCCGAGGAAGGAGACGAGGCATCGAAAGTTGCCACCGACAAGAGCCGCAAAAAGAGAAACCAAATGACTGAAAAGAAGAGCGTCTTTACTATTGCTTATGATGATATGCAAACGAAACAGTTAAGACCAGATTCTGCTACGAATGATCCTTAGATTGTTGTTTAAAAAATAGAGTAAGACGTAGAAGATCGTGCTGTATGTTTCAGCACCTAATGCTTCAACGGCAGACCACACTAGCGAAACGCTTATTATATGTCCATTTTGGTAATCTTAAGAGTAACATTAGTTTATAATGATGATTCATTCTCTAATACTGTATTTATATTATAGATATGGTCCATGTATCTTAAGCGAAAAATCTTATATTCTTACCTGTCAATTAATATCACTTTAGTAGTACTATAAAGTATTCCCGGGATATAGTTGATTGTAACCAAGGAGGTTATAATGGGAGGAGAAAGCCTCCGCTCTCTGTCGGCGAGTCCACATATGGCTGGCTCAGGTGGCGGGAGCTGGCGTTTAGACTCGCTAAACTGGCTGAGCCCTAAGGGTTGCCGACAGGCGTTCTCCACTGTCAGATTTAGCGCAATCTGGCAGTAAAGAACTCGGGTTGTCTGGCAGGGAGGCGTGGAAAACAATTTGGCTAAATTTGGCTGTGAGGCTAACTTGGAGCGATTGAAAAATGAAAAATTCCTTTGAATACTTTTGTTTGAAAATGTTGAATAAACTAGTTGCTTTTTATTGAATATAGAAGTTTCGCTTTTGATGCCTTCAAGAAACAATGACAAACGTATTTCCTCGGTGTCATTACGATCGGTAAACGATCTTGTGGCTCATTCTGCCATCCTGTCGCCGCGCGTCGCTCAGCCGGCGGCATTCGCGCTCAACTTCAATTTTTGAAAACTGGCATTGCGTCGTGATACTTGAAAGATTTTTTAATTCGATGAAGGGAACTGTGCAGAAGGGCATTGTAGAAAAAGATAAAATTCGAGGGGATTGTATGGAATGCAGAGTGGGAGAAAGAATTCCCGTGAGTTTCACAAGTAAAGGATAGCTCGCTGCAGCCAGCAAGCCATTGGAAACTACATAGGTACTGCTACTGGAGAGGACCACTCTTAAACGGCATACAGAAAGCAGAATCTGAAGATCAGAAGCTACTTGCCGGAAGTAAAGTTGGAAACTTAAGGCTAGATCGTACAAGTGCTTTTATGCTGATTATAAACGTCATAATTTCTTTTCTTGAAAACAATTACAAAACAAATTGTGCAATGCGGAATATTTTTAAAAATCTCCTCCAGTGAAAAAAACGTTTGTGTATTACATGCAATTTTACGATGATAACTCTAGCAGAGATGTGACAGCGCTTCTGATCCTTGTTTTCTTAAGAAAAGCGACGAGTGACAAAAACAAAAGCGATATTAATAAAAGGTTGCCAGTGAAGAGCTCAATTTGGCAGTAGACCCCTGGTGGGATTTTGCAATGGTGCAGGAGCAGTTTTGAATGACCTCTTCGTCCGACAGCCGCGCAGGCAATGCCGCTCTCTAAAACCGTGTCTACACGATCCATCACGTCAACGATCACAAACACAAAAATCGACAAACAAAAACACAAACACTTCGCTTCCTTGTCCCTACGGCATCAAAAACACAAGCCACGAACACTCCAAGGTCACGATACGCGAATTCAGCATTCCATTGCTAATAATCGATAGTCCACCCTCACTTTATGGGTGAGATATTTGTTTTAGTTGTAGATGCTGATTGGCGGGCAAAACTTTATATATACTGGCGAAAAGTATAGCTAAAAATTCACTCACTGGCATCCCTTCAAATGCAGATATGCAGACGATAGAACAATAATTTCTTATTTTTATTTATAAATTTCTTTTATTTCTATTATAACTCACTCTGTGTACATCCGTTTCTTCCATTAAGACGTAACTCTTGCTCAATTGTAGCTTTTACTAATGCAAAAAAAGGTACAGACGTAACTTGAGGAATATGCTACAATTATTACTAATTGTCAACATAAAGTTGCTAAATGCTTCGCGCTGTACATACGTTCAAATCAAGTATAGACAATATTCGTTATGCGGGTAAATTTGAATAAAAAATAACGCTTTAACTACTAAATAACATAATTAAAACAGATACATCTATTTACAGAGCGAAATATAATTTAGAAACTATTTCTTTGACCAGCTCAGCGTGATCGCGCTCAAAGATTTCCAGCACTGCTGGCAAACAAAAATCACAAACTTTGAAGGCTCGCCGCTTGTGTTTGTCGGTCAAAATCGTTCCACGATCACAAACTTGGACGAAAAGATGGATCGTGTAGACGCGGCCTTCCGCAGGCAATGCCGCTCTCTATAATCAGAAACGACAGTCAGCCAGTTCTAGGGAGATGTTTTCTCGCGGCCGTCCCATAGGATTCATAGAGAGGGTGCACTCCTCCCATTACAGCCTCCTTGATTGTAACTATAATTGTAGATTTGTGGAGTTTCCTTAGCCTTAGCCTTTGTCTGGAGCATTAATTTGAGTCCACTTTGACATGCACCTCCGGAAACTAATAGTATTATAGCTATTCGTTTTATTAAAATGAAGACCAAGCCAGTGAGTTACATAACAGAGTGTCGCGTTTCTACTCCAACGGAGTGCAAAGGGTATGATCTACATAGTTTAGAAAAAGAAGTATTCATGCGCCTACGAATGTATGCTCTAAAGTTGCCGTGGTCATATTGCGCCTAGAGAGAATACCAACACCGAATAAGTGAAACTTTTGTATTCCAGTTAAAATTAGATGTGTAAAATATGTCACGTATAATTGGAGGGAAACAACACACGTCGATGTACAAAAACACTCTAATGATTTTTGAATGGTTGGTGTATTTCGGCAACATACCACAGTATAGTAACTATGTTTGAATTAGCTAGACTTGACTAACATGATGCACAACTTTTAGACTGCTGTGATCCCCATTTGAACTGGGCTACAAATTATTTATGTAGCAACTCTACCAAAGAAACAAACCACCCAGCGTCTCCGAGTAATCTGGAATTAGCGCGTTAGCGATTGTGCTCGTTTTGCCAGACGACGGGAGAATTAAGCTCCAATTAATTAATGTCTGGATTTGATGTCTGCTATTATTATCATATATCGGTTTGGAGAGCAGATGACATCCCTTTAATCTGATTTTACATAGAGCGGTATTTGACGTCCATGCATCACTTGCTCCTATCAAAACTAATCTAAGTCAAGCTAAATATTGAAAATGAAGTTGTAGTGGTGAACGCAAATTGTTAGCACTTTAAGATAACATCCACGATATTACTACTGTACGAAAGCGAATACGCTGTTATATTGGAAGTGACTTTCTTATCAGAAACCTGTAAAGCTTTTCTGAAAAAATTGATAATTTTTCTAAACCAGCACATGTTACTGCACTTGTACATTTCTGTCAGCAATTTTTTTTTGTGAAAGAATAGGGCGAGTTTTCTGTAGATACTATAAATTGTAATTATTAGGCTTGGGTACATAATTCTTCTTCCTTTCCTTCCCCTTTAACCGTAAATAATCGTCTTTATATTCTGAACATATCTTTGAATTTGACGTCGCTGTACAGCTTATGACTGCATATTAGCTGGAATAATAATTTGTAAATTAAACGACGAATCCTGCAATTTTTCCCAATCGCGTCTCATTTTCTGAATACTACGGAAATATTATTTCATATTATATTGATGCTAGAATTTTACAAAGCATGCTAATGAAAAAAATTATGGAACCGTGTTTCCTACTTTACTTCGCTCGATGGCCAGCAGACCCTTCATGACATTAATTATCGCTTTCACTAACAAAAATTCAGAAATGGCGTACCACACAGCCGCAACTATGATCAGTGTTGTTGCTTGCGAAGCTGATAAAGGCCCAAATAACTAATTCAGGCATTTCATTTTTAGACTAATTTTAATTAGAAGACAAGATATAAAACGGTGACACAGTATAATAGATTGGAAACTAAGTTCTTGCGTTTTTTTTTAATTTTTGAAGGTTAAAGCCGACGAGAACTTAATTTCCAACCAAATAAAATAGATGATCTTAAAAAAAAATAAAGAAAATTACGATTAATAATTGAGCTCTAAGACCATCTGGAAGCAAAATCTTAGAAAGCAAGAAACCCTTAACGACTTCTGGTGTTTACTACCTTTAGGTTAAGAACCGCTGTTTCAAATTTATGGAAGTGTTCGTCGATCAGACGTTTTCCACTATTTCTACAATGCTCTGGGTCTTTCCAGATAGTAAATAGCAAGAGGTAATGTATCACGACAATAGCTGTGAATTGCAATGTAGATCACTCAAAATGTATATTTATGTTGCTGATACTTTATGATGATGGCATGGAGTTACTGCGAAATTACTTTAGTATTTTAACGAAGTTGTTTCAAGTAGACGTTACCGTTTCACGTTTTTCAAATAAAAAAAAATAAATTCACAGTTATAGCCAAAGTCGAATAAATATGCATTTCTACTGCACTGAATACTTAAAAGTAGAGACATATTTTCAGAACTTTTCATTTCAAGAAAAATTTTTTTTTTCAAATTCCCTTTTAAGATTTACCATCCAGTTGGGCACCATAAAATCCCAGTCCAAATTTCAGTAACTCACAGTTTACATCGAGTAATGACTTACCAACAAAGTACATAGCTATACTGAGAGAAATAATGAGTCTACGTAGCTCTGTCAAAAATGTACCCTCATTAATTTTACAAACCCGTAATGCTCTCTGGATTAAAATAGTTTTTGTTATTTTCAAAACTATTTTTGAAAAATGTTAGCTGCTTTGAGTTTCCTGAATGGAGTGGCAGCTAAAATGTTCAGATATAACAAGAGTAACATTGATTATGCCTCAATTTTCAAAGTTGTACAAACTTAATTATGTTAGATATTCTTCAGACGTACACCGGTTGTGTAAATGCATGTTGTAGTTGCACTTACTAAAATTTCGGTCACGAAAAAACTGGCAACATTTTGACTTTATTCAAATTGAAAGTTTTTAACCATGAAAAACATAATTATCTCTTTAAACTTCTAGGTGTGTTGGATGGTCTCTTCCCAACGCCACACAAATTTCGATAGCTTTAAATTATGAGAGCTAATTGTAAATGTACATTAGCCGTTAAAGAATCATCAGTTTCCGTAAGAATGGCACAGTTTTGAGTGGGGGCCATGGGCAAAAGGTAGTTTCTTTCAATGAAGTTTACGGAATTATCGCATTTGCAAAAATAGTCTTCTAATGTCCACACGCCAGAGCTCCTTAAAATTCGTAGTTGTTAACTCAATTGTTTTCTAGCGTCTCCAGTTTCAGAAGCAGCAAAATTATATTCATAGGTACGCAGAAAACTATTCAGAATGACGTATGTAACTGCCAAATAATAATTACTAAAACTTGCATTGATTTTTTTCTGTTTCAAGCGTTCACTTACATGATCGTGCAATCCATGGTACTGGACAAGATTAGAAGCAGCTTAGTGAATGCAGTGCAAATTTGTCATGTTTCTTTACCGTAAACCTTCACTATTTTGCCTGAATAATTTTAACGCTTTCCAATGTAATCGAGGGACCAATGCTTTGCCATTATTAAGCTATTGCGCTTGATATTGCTTTTAATTGTACAGCCTATTTATAGCAGTGCTAGATATCTAATAGCTGATAACAAGTATTTTCTCGGTAAACCTAATCTACATGATCGCTCTCTGCTGTGATTACCAGCTTACAAAATTGACAATTTAGAACAGCTTATTATTTCCCTTGTTAAAAACAATCAGTGTCAATTGAACCAATGATGCGTCTCCTATGGAATTATATAGGTACCTCAAAAATTCATCCATGCCCCCGATTGAACACACAATATACATTAGGGAATACAAGGCATCTTGTGCAGTAACTATGCAGTATTACTCATGAATTACTTCAAATTCAAGAGGCGTTGTCATGGCGAGTGCACACAAGTGCAAAAAATCTTCAGTCACTCAACTTTTCGCTTTGGCGGTCTCGTAGCCGTGACTACCACTTGCGACTTACTGAATGTCACAATAAAACTACCGCAGAAGTCAATACAACTTTCAATTAACTCAGAAGTAGCAGGCATACCGAAAGCTTGGCTA
The DNA here is from genome assembly GCA_001587735.2 of Parhyale hawaiensis. Lineage (NCBI taxonomy): Eukaryota > Metazoa > Arthropoda > Malacostraca > Amphipoda > Hyalidae > Parhyale > Parhyale hawaiensis. The sequence goes on along the minus strand of LQNS02278176.1, from coordinate 1,826,473 downwards.
CTTTCGCTTCTTATATATAAGTTGCAGGAAAAGACTGCTGTATTACACACTTTTTTTAGTGGTACAGCAATGAGCAAACAGAAGTCATGTACATTGCAACATAATCAGATGCAGAACGATGTGGCAGTGGCACATTTGCGTGTGTGCCCGCGTAACTGAAGTGGAAAATACATTGAAGTGGGTCTATGGAGCTTACTTACCGAAACTCCCTTCTCACGTCGCATATTGTAGTAGCAAGCTCAGTAAGAACAGACATAATCGGTCCTAGTAGTTATCAGGTAAAATGAGGAGACACGTAAGAAGCTATTCAGCTACTCCCTACATGCATCAGTTTAGTTTCAGTTAGTGGTGTTTTTGCAGAAATTTTGCTTATAAATTGCAGAAGTCAGCTGTAGAAACTTTGGTGTTGTACACGATGACTTACTAAGGCCGCCGCCCCACTGAAGCAACAAGCGACGCAATGCGATTTTTCCGGGAGTCATGTTGCAGCAATGCGCGGGTGTCGCGAGGCATCGCAGTTGCGTCGGTGGGGGCAGGCGACTGATGTACCCCCCGTTACATTCTGTCGTGCAACAAATTTGTCGCGTTGCACGTCGATTGTCTCACCGGTGGGGCCGCGATCTTAGGTAAACTACGAAACAGAGATTTATATTATGCTGGTGTATAATTATATATGCACTGTGCATAAAAGCTGCTTTTCTATGACTGACTGAATTTATTGTACGGTGAGCCACAAATCACTTAACCACTTTCAAAAACTTATTAAGCAAAAATTATAAAAGATACAAATTTGTGGATTTGAATGTGTTGTATAGTCACTTCGTATCATATTTAAGAAAACATCCTAGTATTCTTCTTTCATTTGCAGTTTACTAGAAATTTGTCTTTTTTATAGTTTTGTGTAGCACAGTTTTGGCCGACAGACTAACAGAAAATTCCTGTATCATCTGGATGAAAAAGTTTGTAAGTTTATCTCAGGGTACAAGTTTCTAATCCCGATAATAGATCAATTTTCTGGCTGCCAGTGCAGTAAAAGAAGAAGTAATTGCCTACCATGCACTGAGGGGCAGATGCTTTTGTTCAGCTGAAAATGGAGAGAGTCGGTTGCACTTTCGTGAGGTTGAGCCTGCATGGGCTAAACTTTTCGATGCAACGCTGCCATATGTGAGAGTAAATGGCTAGTGAAGCAGCTGCAAAATCATACAGGAGATGGTATCTGACATAAGAAGATGAGGGATAATGTGTGAATACGTAGCTAATTTTGAATGCGTTATAAGCTGTAGAGAAAGTTCATCAGCTCAGTGGGAGAAGATAGGAGAAATGTCTGTGATGTTACACGTAGGGTAAGAGGACCCCAAAGCATCCGTTCTGTTGCTAGAAGAACCTATAGCAAACAATGTAAACAAGGAGATTAATTCTTTCCGTCTTATGATATGAACATAGTAGTAGTTATGATGATCATAATGATATAATTTTTTCATGTGGATGTAATGCCCAACGCTTTAGTGTTTTTCAGAATATTTCTGAGTTTACTGACTTTACTTATTTGTGGTGGTCGCCATAGATGTTCCTCAGGGTATAGATATCTACACCAGATTTGGTTCTAAGAAAGCATTTGCGAGTGAGTCAAGTTCTGGTCATCAGAAGCCAAGGGTGATTGTTGCTTCGCGACCGCTTCACACGCAGTTTTGCCTACTTCGGCGAAAAAGGTGTTGAATTCGATGACCTTCACAGTTTGCATTTGCTGCTCATTAACACCTGCGAATGAAGAAAGAGAGGTGATTATGTTTTCGTGGAAGATTTAAGAATATATATGTTTGACTGTCCACCCAAAAAGTGGTAGAAGGAGTTAAGCGTTGTTCATATTTTTCTTTGCAAGGAGTCTGGTGGGTTGTCCTCGATGTGACCCATGCCAAAAAAAGGCTATAAAAAATGACGGCGATGAAATTTGCTGTCCACCCAAAAACAGGTAGGGTTTTTCTCATAATTTATTACTGGCAGTCAGGTGCGGTATCCTCGACTGGATCAACTTCAAAAAGCTAAAATTAACTGACCATCAAAAATGACGACGATGAAATTTGCTCCCGGCGCGGGTGAAAGTCTTACGCCGCGAGGCGTTCTAGTCTTGCTCTTTATCTCTGAGTATGCGCCAGTTTTTTTTTTTTTTTGTAGAGTCACGTTTTGCTTCGCTCAACTCTTCGGGAGTATGCTTTCGTTTGGCGTCGTTGATTAATTTCCTTAAATCTTTGTGGAAACGTTTGAATTCTTTCAAGAGCACTTCGTTTCGAGGTGTGTTCAAACATCGATTGGGGATCTTCTTTCCTTCGCGTTTCCATGTAACTTCTTCAGTCAACCATGGGGCAGATGATCACCTCATAGTGACAGTTTTAATAGGGCGCATTCATCTAGGGCTGTCATAAACTCATCCGTGAATAATTGAACTTGCTGATTGACGACTTCTGTGTCATGTATTTCCTGGAAGGGTGTCTTTGATAAGAAGAATTCAAGGTGAGGGCAAAGATGATTGATCTAAAAGACATTATTAAAAATTGGATCTAGATCTGAACGTTTCGAACCTATAGGTCATCATGAGCATTCTGAAACAACAAATACCTTACCTTTGATACCTTTGATGATACTTCGGACGAGGTCCAGGCGACGTTACGCACGCCGCCCATCTTGTGCAGAGGTGATGCTGCAGTCCGTGACCAGCGGGGTGGCTAACAA
>LQNS02278176.1:1804054-1821640 GCA_001587735.2 Parhyale hawaiensis | reverse complement strand
TTTTCTGCAGTCTGTGGGAATCGCGTTCGCCAAGCTGAGTCGTTATTTCAACAAGCCTATGATCAGATAATGTTGTATCATGGATTTCAATATTTTTAATCAATTGTGCGTTATCGACAAAGAAAAGACCTAAGACATATAAAAGATGATACACTACTTGTACAAACTAGTTCTAATTCTAATTAGCTAAAAACAAAATACAACAGTTCATCTAATGAGGGGCGATCTTCAAGGGGTAGGACGACTGCATGTCGTTGAGGTTCGGTTTCAGTTTGTTAATAAACGTAGACTCTAGCATTTGCAGGTCGGAACTTGCATTTGCACTGCCAAGAATTGAAAAGTTTTGTTGTAAAATGGAACTATTGCACTGTTCTACATGCGCGCGCATTGCTGAATGAGAAGGTGAAGATGAACAGTTATATATGATGACCTATATATAGGGTCAAAACGTTCAGATCTAGATCCAAATTTTAATGATGGCTTTTAGATCAATCGGCTTTGTCCTCACCTTGATTTTGAAGTTGTGCCGTGTTTTACAACCGAATTTGATTAATAAGAAGAATTCTAGAAACAATTCTACGGAGTAGGTTTTTTTTTGCATCTGTATGTAACGGTGACTGGTTTTTGTTAGAATTTTGGCTTTCTAATAAGGCATGTGATCTGATGATGAACAGTGATGGACGATGACACCTCAGCATGGGACTCACCATTCTCACTGTTTATTATCGCAAAGTCACTAATGGTATTACTCTTTAGTGTTATTCTTGTTGTTTCATGCACAGACTGGCGTAGGTTTAGGCGCTGAATTAGCCGAGCCATACTGCCTCAACCATTTATGACATCGATGCTAAAATATCCTAAAACATAATTTTTTGGTCTCCTAGAGATTTCAAAATAATCGCTCGAAAATTTTTAAAACGTTGGCTGTTGCTTGCAGTTGCCTATAGACGCTGCCGTCATTAAGGCTTTCTCTCCAAACAAACAAATCCAAATTAGTTTATCAGGAGAGAAACCGTTACCATTTCATCATCCTCGCACTCTTCATTCATTAAGATTTGCTCTACACTGTAATTATCTTTTACCTTGATTACCGAACGGAAATTTCTGCATCATGCTTGCGATATCGTTGGGATGGTCTGTCAATAGACTACAGTTTGACCATTTTATCAAGGCAGTTCGGTCAGGGTCAAATTCTTCTATAACGGTGCCAATTCTATGTGTATGTCTGAGATTTCTCCATTCACATGTAGGGGGCGGGGCTAAGATACGGGCCGAACAAAATCTCAGAAATACCCATAGCATTGGCAACGATATAGAGGAATTTGACCAGGACCGAACTGCCATGATAAGATGGTCAGACTCTAGTTAACGGAAATTTCCTTCGTCAGCATAAAATTAACAAGAACAAAAGTCTATTTTAGAGGATTTGTTCGATGCTGGGGAGAGCGACTCGTGCTGCGTGCGGAGCGCACTCTTTCACTTTGGAGGCTGTCAGATGTCGAACAAATCAGTTCTGTCGGTGCTTCGTGCCCTGGTCTGCTAAGGTTTGGAATTTATTGCCGGCATCGGCTTTTGGTCGTATTGGCCTGCAGGCGTTTAAGTCAGCTGTTAATGGTTTTTTGCTGGATTTCCTTTAGCAGCGTTTTGGGCTTCCCGGTGTTGCAAGATGCTTCATTTGGGTTGTATTACCTGTCCGTGGGAGCTCAAGCGTGAAGTTTTAATAATAATAATAATGATGCTGCTTCAACCTCTCTTGCTCTGTGCTATTGTAGGATGCTAGTGTTATCGATACCATATTATTTGAGGTCCTTTGATATATATGCGTAAATGCCTATTACTTCTTTAATAAATTCCTTTAGTATTCAAAAAGAGAGTTGCCTTATTAGCATAAACGCTGCAGTTCATAATAAACGCTTACTTTTAGTGCTGTTCTACCAAAATACTTTTAATCACCATGCTTTCGTTTACTTAGAACGGGAATTTTGCTCCCCAAACAGCAATCATTTTCTAATTAATGCTTTAACAATTGGAATTTAGGCATTTATAATTAACTATAAGAAAGACGCAGTAGCTATGGCGCGCAAAGGTATGAATTTTTGTTTACTGCCTCGTCTTATTAGTCATACTTTGGCTTATATTTAAGAGCTCCCTGACTCGCAAGAGCGAAAGATTTCCTCCCGATGCTCTCGGGTCGAGTAATCGCAACTCAAAATTTGGGGTAATTTTTCTGCAGATTTGGTTTACTGGGCTGTAAACTTTGTTCGTCCGAATAATCGGTGCTTTAGTTGGTGACCCACTGACGTAGAGCTTCGTTTGGTAGGTGGCGGTGACTTATGAGTGCAAGGAGATTTAGCAGAAACCTCCTTGAGTTAGAGACTGGAATCGGATTGAAGTAATTGGCAGTTTCAGCTATGTAGTTCGTAAAGAACCCAATTTAGCTCCTTTACGGTGGAGTGATTTTCTTACATTGGTTTATCTAACTTTGTCTAGCAACCACTACTTACTGGTGATGGAACTGATGCATTTAGTAACCTGTGACCATACACAAAACTTTCTAATATCTTTGGACCGGGTACTGGACGATACGTCAGAGCTTAAAAAAAAAACCTGTGCCGCTTTGGGTATTTGACAAATGTTGATCGCGTCATGCAATAACACTTGTAGCGAGAGCGCCAGGTAATAGAGCGTTCGCTTCAAGCTTTAAGCATAAAAATTGAAACTTGATGAAGTCATCGACTGCTGGTAACATTGCGGTTTAGAAATCATGCTGCGCTTTCAGTCACTAAATGCAAAGGAAACTGCCAAAATTTTCAATAGCGACTAGAAACCACTGTACACCACTGTAAGGTTTTATTTTGCAAGAGTATGGAGGTTCCAAAGGTAGTAAAACGAAGGTGCATAAAAAACAACTTTATAAATTTTTCGGTTCATAACTTGCAGGCGGTTGTTTTGACAAGACCAGGTGCTTATTGTGGATTTTTGTTGTTCTGTTTCGAAAATATTTCAATAAAAGGAAGAATTTACCTAAACATCGTAGTTTGGTTTTCCGCGATCTTAACATCTCGCTGTGCTATTATTCACATTGACTGATTGATTTAGGGTTAGGAATTCCCAACCATTTGTGAAAAAGACATTGGCGGCAAACTCAGGGAGATTTTTTTTTTGCTGGAAGATTATCTCTTTTACCACATGAAATCAGAGCCCTGATCGAGGACAGTCCTGGCCCAAATGACGCTGTACATCTTGCTGGCGTCATTGTAATCTGAAAGGAAGTTGCCGAGACCAGCGAGTTCGAATTCTTCAGGATGGCCCCTAAGATCTTGCTTGATGCAGGCTTGGTAGATCATGCTGATCCAGCACTTGGAGAAGTTCGACCAGCGCATGAGGGCGGGAGTGAGGGCGTAGGCGATCTCGGTGAGTGGTAGGCAGTTCTGTCAAAAATAATAATCGCATCTAAATCAAATCAGTGAAATAAAATAAATTTTATTAAGAAAATGGTAGGCTTATAACAGGAAGATTTTGGCATGGCAGATCACAATGACATTTATCAGTTTAGTTTTACCACTTTTTTATAACACTTTTCCACCTTCCTAAACATAACGAGACATCCACCAGTCACCAGTCGAACTTCTCCACCAGTTGACTGGTGGATGTCTCCTAATATTTAGGAAGGTGGAAAAAGTGTTAAAACTAAACTGCAAAGTGAATGCTGATATTCAATTCCAATAACATTTATCATTAGAGTCAACCCCAGACCAACTTTTCCCCCGTCAAAATTTTTCAACATTTCAAGTCATAATGGAGTGAAAACTAATTTGATGATGTTAACCTAGGAAAATTTTGCTTCCCACTTATCATAACATGAACTTATTGAAATATCTTTAAGAGAATTTTAGATGTTTTACCTAAAGTTACAATTACAATTTCAGTATTGAACTGTTAGACAGAAAATGAGGTTAGAACTAGTGTTCATGCGAAGGTTGGAGCGTCAAAACAGAAGCAAATGCAGAATAACGACCAAGTGCTGGAGCAAAGCTCCTTTTCTTTGTCGCATAAAGTGATACAACGATGGAGGTTAAAAATATTGTTTCAGTATTTGCCAGTAATAAGTAATGAAACTTCTCATCCGAATCGACAGATTGACGCAGTCGGGTGTTAGGAGACCAACGGAATGGGGCTAGCACGGAGGTAAGTTCCTAGCATGCTTATACATATAATTGATCTTAATATTTAAAATCAAATTTTAGCCTCACTGGAAATATGGTGATAAATCTGCACTCACATAAAATTGTGCATTTAAATTTTCAAAAATTTGTAAATGAAACTTGAAGAGACTGGATCAAAATATTTTTCAGTGAAAGAATCACGAGAACAAGCGCGAAAAATGAAGGTGACGTTTAGAAATTCATTCAATTATCTTCATATTTCATCCCTAGTTACACCAAGGAGTTGGGGAATAAATTACTCACCGTCATTTCTTTGCAAGAGTTGAGGCCATCGATGAGGTCGCTCTTGAGTTCAGCAGCAACTGAAAGTCCATTGACTTCGTTGGTGAGCTCATCGTAGTTGAAGTTGTCGAACTCATCAAGCTATAGGAATATGAAAACTGTGTAAATGGTCCATAATTTCAGAACAAGCTTGCACAAGACCATTCATAAGGCATGTCAAACTGAATACTAAAAAGTGCATAAGGTGTTACTTATAGTGTTACATACAGTGTTACTCACAGAGTCACAGTGTTACATATAGTGGCATATAGTTTTGGGCGGAAGACACAGAACTAAAAATGGGAAAACGCAGTATTTTGAGATTTCATATAAAGACAGCATTCGCCGTCATAGGGATAGATGTTATGAGTTTAGTGATATTACACACTTAAATTTTGAGATGCTGAAATGCTTGACAGCAGTTTCTTAGGATTCGCATGGGGATAGGCCACTTCTTTCTCTGCACCTCTTTCCTCACTTTCTCGTCTGCATATATTGCTTTCTGCTCCCAAACGCTATAGGGCGACGGTGGTGAATGATATCTAAAGTAACTGAACTTCTGTCTAAGTTCAGAATGTTACGCTTTTATCTCTTCTGCATCTCTCTTCGTTTGTCTGTCACCAAGATAACTAAAAAAATTTTGAAGGGATCTTTACGAAATTTAAAGGGATTGTTAGACATGTTAGGCCGAACAAGATAATTCACTTTTGGTAAAGATCCGCTCAACCGTTTGTTTTTTGTCTGCCTCTTCTTTCTCGGTTGCATAACTGAAAAAGATATGGACGGGTCTTACAAAGTTTTCAAAAATTATTGGGGGTACTAGGAGTAAATGAGCACATTTTTGTATCGATCTGTTTACCAGTTTGCTTGTCTCTATGCTTGTTTTTAGGTTTGTCAGTGACATAACTCAAAAAGTGATGAAAGGATATTCATGAAGTTTGCAGGGAATGTAGAAATGTTAAAAGACACAAATGACCAATTTTAGTGAAGATCGCTGTGTCCGTTTGTGCGTTTGAATAATGTTTGTTACAAGTATATCTCAAAAAAGTAATGGACGGATGTTCATGAATTTGTAGGAATTGCTGAAAATGTTAACAAACACAAATGAACAAGTTCTGATGATGATCGCTTAAAATTTGTCTATTTGTGAGTTTAAATGATGTTGGTCAAACGTAACTCAAAAAGTTACTGACGGATAAAAAAAAACAAAAGTTGTTATTACTATCAATATGCGAAACTGATCAAATTTAAGTGATGATAAAGAGGAAACTCTAGTTTCAGACCAATCTGAAATTATCGTTAACATTGCCTTGCTTACTAAGTTGGTGGAGGTTTACGTTCTCAGAAGGCTCTAACTACTAATGCTGTAATTTATATTATCATTTAAGAATAATCAATGTTACTTAACGATCTTTCATTGGGATAGCTCGCTGATAGATCAAACGATCTTCAGGAAGCTCAACCCCAGAATTGGGTAGTTTGTAAAGCACAGTAAAGAAGCTGGAAAGCACCTTCTCTGACGACAACAAGTAAAGTGAAAACTTCTGAGTAAAATCAAATATGTTGATGTTTACGAAAAAAAGAACACATATTATAGGTAAAAGATCAAGCCAACTTAGAATAAATGGCAGGAGTTACACAGCTACAAAAAATATGATCTTACATAGTTTAGTTCACGAAGAACACATGTTGCGTTGGATGTCTTAGCCATCATCCTCTGAGAAAGGAACCTGACCATGTCTTGGGTGAAGTATGGCTTCTCTGCGGTGTACTGCAACAGACATACAATGATTAAACATTTAGGAACGTAGATAAAGAATATGCGCATATTTAGCTTAAATCTTTACAATGAATAGAGTGATCCACTGGGAAAATAACTTTCGGTATTAATAGAACTATCAATGTGGCCACGATCAGTGTAAATCTAAAAAAAAATATCAGAATTACTATCAACTCGTCATCTTGGTTCTGCAAGAAAAATAGTGGCCACAGAGGCGCTTGTTAGTGAAATCAACGTAAAATCTGTCAAGGTAGTCACTGAGATCACCACCCAGTTGCCCCACGCCCTGTGCCATAAAAAGATTCTTTAAAACGGATGCCTGCGGTAGATAAATCTAAGCCTCAACAGACATATCTAAATACCGGTATAAGCAGCAGTAGAAATTTCTAACTAGTAGTAGAGATACCTATATAACAGTAAGCTTACAAGTATAACAATACACATGTCTAAGTAGCAGTAAATATATCTAAAAAGCTGCAAGGACATCCCGTTAGCAAGAGACGCATACGGTATAAGTGTTAGTAGAAATAACAAAGTAGCAATTGGCAGATCAGAATAGTAGCAGAAAAATCTCACGATTTTCTCTGGCAATAAATAATGAAATTAATATTTGAGTGCTCACTTCTTCTGGTTTGAAGTACTTGAAGTTGCCAGTAGACTGGGGCTCGTCCAGCCGGGCCCGGGGCTGCTGGTTCCTGCAGGCAGCCCGTGCGGCGCTGATTTTGGTATTGTCTGCTCTCACAAACTCTCGGCCGAAGCAAGATTCCATTACCTGCGAGTTAATTATATCTTAATATAAGAACATATGCTGTGTCTTAATATAAGCTGTGTCTAGTTATTAACACTATACATGAACATGCGAATGTGCTTCGCATGCCATTTTCTCTGTTTATGTATTTTCAATATCCGTTAATATCTTTGTCAGCCGCATGACGTGTGAAGATGCTAACGGTAGGGTGGACAATAATATCAGTAGTTCTATGAAAAAACGGTAATGTTGAAAGTTTTGCATTATACTAACTTTGACAATTGTATTGGATTATATTCACAGTTTGTCATAGAATAACTACTACTAGTATTTTCCACTCAGGACAGGCGCCGGATACGGTACAAGGCTCATATCTGATAAACAAGTTACACATTTCATTCATGGTCAGCAGCGTATAGGTGCTTGCGAACTGCGATCACTTCCGGCCCTGCCACGTGAGTAAACCGGGCGGGAGGCATGCAACCTATGCTTTCTTTCTATTGCTAGATTTGGTCTGCAAATGGCCGCTAGTGCCCACCTTCAGCGGAACCAATTTTCAATGTCTTGGTTTCCTATCATTTGGGCAATATAAAAGTAAGTCAGATCTTATCTTGTTTTCGCAGTAAGCGTCAATAGGTAATTCTCTTCTAATGTTCGTACTGAGATTGCATACTTTAGGACGCCGGCCCAATATATGTTGCGCCCAGCATCCTGATCAAAAATACAGGAGTTTTTTCGTTGCTTGGTAGTGAGCATAACGCTATAGAGTATCAACGCTGATCATTGCTCAGATGATGGGGATGAAAGGTTACGACTCATGATATTATCAAAATCAGGCCTTGCAAGAGAGAAATTTACTATGTTTGTCTAGCATCGATATCTTATAGGTGCACTCTGCGCTAGAATCCAGTTTTCTGATGTGTATTTGTGATAGGAAGAAGAAGCACAGAGATGAAATTAATTTCATGTAGACCACTCCGTGCGAACATCGCATTGTGCTCATCTAGAACTATAGAAGATTATCAATTGAGCATCATAGCGAAGAGAAATTTTTTTATTCGTCCCGCTGTTGCTCATAAAATGAGGTAAATAGACATGAAAATATTCAGCGATGTTTCAAGTTGTAGCACAATCGTATTTATAGCACACGGGGAAAGTTGAGCTTCATGCATTAGGAAAAGCTGTAAAACTAATTTATCTTGTGGATGCCGCCGTTTTGGCAATTTCACAGCGCAAGAAGAACGAGAGCAAAAAATAAAGTTGCTGCAATTTGTTCGTTTCTCCTGTGTTTTGAAATTAGCTAGATTTGTGACGAAAACCCTCAAGTAGTAGAGCACACCGCTACTAACTGAGCCGCTTCGTATTCGTACTCAGACTAAAACACCTGCAGCAGATGCTGCCCTACTATCATCTTCTCCCTAGAGTAGTAGAGTAGTTATTACCCTTTCTTCTATTAGTGGTGTTATTTGAAAAAAAAAAAAATGGAAAGAGTTGATATTGCTTGCTTGTAGGTTCTACGGTCAGTGACTTTGCGGCTTCCCAGTTAATTACTTTCGCCAAGGAAGGTTTGTCTATCTGTCTGTCCTTCTGTCTGTCACCAAGATAACTCAAAAACTTATAGACGGATTTTGATGAAATTTACATAGATTTTTAGGTGTGTTAGGAGGAACAGATGATTAACTTTTTGGCGAAGATTCGTTCACCCGTTTGTTGGTTTGTCTGCATCATTTTTCTCAATGCCATTTCTCAAAACGTTATGGGCAGGTTTTTATGAAATTTACATGAGTTGTTAGGTATTTTACGAGGAATAAATGACCAAATTTTTGTGATGATCTGTTCGTTTGTTCATGTGTATGTTGCTGTGTTTGATTTTATGCTTGCTTGCGTAATAAGTCAAAAAGTTTTGAATTGATCTTTATGAAACTTATCTGAGTTGTTAGTTATATTAAATGAAACAAATGAGTAAATTTTGGTGCAGATTGGTAGGTTTGTTTGTATGTTTGACTTGACTTATGATTGTAGATGGACTACACCATACATTGACGAGACACTGGCCCCTAAGGCAGATTTTGGTCCCGCAATTGGGCCTGTCTGCATGGTGCTGCAGCTAGAAGCATTTTTATATGTTTTCGCATTATTTTTTCATACTTTGCTTAGGCTATTTGACTTAATTCTTTAACATTCAATAATGACTGTCTAACCTGTACATATTTCTAAAACTTTTATACGCAACAAATTCTCAAAAAATATTCAGGCTTGAAGTGTAATTACGTAGAGCAACTGTTTATGACATCCTTTAATATTTGCCGCAAACTTATTTCGCAATTGATAGATGGTGAAATAAACCATCTCATTTTGTAGAACAGAAGCTTCTCAAATTCGTGCTTTGCTCGATTTGTAATGAAATGCCAAGTAAACAGCAGGTGAAAATTTAGTGAAATTTATTAGGTAGCTATAAGATCTAAGCGAGAAAATCAGAACAGACAGCAGATGCAACATGGAAACAATGAAGTGATATAACGCAGGCAATCACAGAGGTGTGGTGTAATATGCCTAGGCAGTCATGTGAAATGATATATTGACAATCATGATGTGCAGCTTTTTATGGTCCATGTAATGAAGGGTTGTATCAGCTATAAATTGTTGTGTTTTAGCATCATTTATCTGCTGTCTTGGTATCTCTATCTCGTGGCTAAGGGTGCGTTTTTAGTTCATTGACAGATACCAATGTAGTATTAGAGTGGTTTTAATCCATTTTTTAACATTACTGGGTTTTCTTAACCTCACTTTTGTTGTGGCTATATTAGGATGAAATCTACCTAAAGCTTTACGTACATCAATTTCTGAGATTATTGCTTCAAATCCGTCACTGGAAAAAAACTCAATTGAGTGTGATATTAAAATAGATTACGTGTAGTATCCATGAGCCAATTTTTTCTATAAAATTGTAACATTCCTTGAAATTATGATGAATTTTCAAAATTTTTTGGTGTCCGCAGGTACGATAATATCGCGTACAGAAGATATATGATTGTGAATTTAGTTCCCCTGCTCTGCAACTCATTCCTTATGGTACGACGAGAAAATTAATCTTTTTTTGAGATCTCTTTGATTATTAGAACTAATTTTATTAACACTTACGTAAATCGGCCTCCAGGCCCAATTGCGAGAGGCCCGATTTCAGTGTCCAGTCAATGTATGGTGGGGTCTATGTCTTGTCTTAATGTTTGTTAGCAGCATAACTCAAAAAGTTATGAACGGATCTTCAAAAAACTTACAGAAACTGTTAATACTATCAAAAGGCACAGAGGATTAGATTTTGGAGTTGATACAAAGAAAATCATGGTTTCAGAGCCAATTTGAATTTTTCGTTACCGTTGCCCTACTTGACGGCGGTATGCGCTCTCAAAGTGCTAGTGCTCTAGTTCAATAATTATATGATATGAATTTAGCGGGACTGCATGTTTCCAAACACTGAAACTAAGACCATCTTTTAATCAACAATGGGCCCAGTACATAGATGCACGGGTTAGAACTTTCTGTATGAGAAAGACTGAAGCAAGATTGTTTCCTATTAAACCTCCTTGGGCTGAAGAACCCCTGCCACAAATCTTTCATAACCAAGGTGTTGCGAAGCTGAAAGCCCTAGAAACAAAAAGGTTGCAACATGATGGCACCCAACATCACCTAGTTCTTATATCACGATCCCTACACTATAGTACTTCCTAACTATAGGAATAGAGCACTTACCTTCTGCCTGGAATAGAAGGCATTCACGTAATCGCTGGCATCGGGCCGAATAGCGTTGGTCGACGCTACTGCCACCAGCAGGAGAAGAGCAAGTTTTACTGCCATTGCTGTTAGAGAGAAAGAAAAAATGATAAAATAATACTTCTTGAAGAAAAGCACCAGCCACTGGACTATAATGTCTACTTAATGAATTCAGTGCTTGTTTCACGGACGGGAGTCAACGTTTTGCGTTGCAATAAACATTAGTTTTCAGTCGCATTCAGAAAAGTCGTGATCGACTAGCTCTTGTGAAAATTCCAGAGAACGAAAGCACGTTCTTCAATTATGCCTACAGACAGCTATCATGCACACAAAAATTGAAACTATGTTTCAAATCAGATAGTAACCTTCGACCTATGACCTGCCAACAGTATTGCGGCTTAAGCAAAGTGACCTGCTGTTCCCTCGCCAGACTGTATCACAGCTACCCTAATTTTTCCCTATGTAACCCTGACAGCGTAATAGGCAGACGGATGAGTGGATAAACGGAACCACGTGCAGATTAATATTTTAGAGGATTGTTTATAGTATTGTGGACAACTCTCAGTTTGGGCTGTAAAAAAGGCAAAATAATTATGTATAATAATAAACTTGATTAGCGTCTAAGATTTAATCGGAATAGAAAATGTTTTTTACTGTTAGTAGCTACAATTTTTATCTTCTTTGGGAACATTTTATTACCGTTTCCGTACAACATATCTCTAGCCTAGTAGCTTTGTGTTCGTATTCAACCTAGAGATTAGTCAGAGTCCAGCAGTAACGTGGCTTACCTGTTGATATTTTCTGGCGAAATGACGCGGAGCTCGCTTGCACTCGCGTTATATATCCGGATCGAAGAGTGACCTTGGCTAAGCAGGGCTGTGATTGGTCAATGAAAATTCCAAGCGGTCAGGTGGGCTCCTCCCACTGGATGGATGGCACAGCCCATTTAGCCTTGCACAGGTCACCTTGAACTTGACTTGACAGCAAGCTATGGAGACCGAAGTACATACTTTAGAGAATATCTTTAATAACAAAGGTAGTGGTAACCATTAGTAATATTAATGATATTTTAAATAATCCAAAATACAGAACGATATTGATAAAGTTGCTAATAGGGCCATGCAAATATTTAATATTATATGTGGTTAATACGAAATTTTTGTAAATTCTCACTGTGATCAAGATTATTGCTATCAATGTTATTTGTTGCAAATTTTCTGAGAGTAGAAAAGCAGAAATAGCATCTGCCTATGTTTATTCGTTTGTGCATTCGTAAAACGCCAACCTCCGCCTAGCAACTCACTGTTCACGGAGAAGATTATACTGACAGACTAATGAACGAACGAACAGACAGACGGATCAGCATATCAAAATAAAAAACGAAGGATAACTAATCACCATGAAATTTCAATGCGTTTTACTAATGAAAAAAAAAAAGAGATGAGAAAGAAAAATTCCTACGATATTGCAAGCAAGCACAAATTTGAAAAATTTAGTCGTAAAAACTGCGCTACCTGACAAGAGCTTCGCGAAAAGAAGATTCCTTCGAGACTTGAGATAAAAGTACGCCGGAGGAAATGAATCCCAATAAAGGAAACAGTTCCCCAAGCCACCATTGGTGACATATATACATGAGATGAATGTTAATTATCACCCGCAAGCGAACCGAAGAGCTGTGATTCTGTTTTCATTTACGGTTCGGTTGTATGTCTGGTTGTCGGTCTGTTGGTTTGTCTCTCCTCCCAAAAATAGGCAGAAAGAGTTCAGCCATCATTACAATCTTTTTCACGCAGTCCGGTGGTTGGACTGAGATGTGAAAAATTCCAAAACTATTGAGTCAGCTTGCCATAAAAAATGACGGCGTCGAATTTACAACTGCCCACCCCCTTACTGCGGGTGATGGTCTTCCGCCATGGTGCGTTGTAGTTTCTATAAAAAGTAGTTAATGAAATAACGAATGACAAACCTATTTCAAAATGAAAATGCATTGCAGCACATAGGTTTACCACTTCCACAGGTGGAAGAAGAGGACACACATAGATTAACACACTCAAAAGACTACTTGAGATACATGTTCATTTCCAAAGTACAGTGGTAGAATGAGTAGATTTACCGGCATTAAGCCGGATTCACACGTACGACTTTCTTGGGTGTTATCAGCTAAATCCCATTGCGTTGCCGTGACCGTGACTATGGGATGACCACATACTGATCTCTCTCGAGCAAACACGGCTCAGCTAGTGGGCAACTAATAGAAATATTAAAGTTTTTGAATGGCTTCAACGATGTACCTATAATTAACGGGACTTTTTGAGAAAGACGTTAATGATCGCCTGCGAAGCAATGCGGTCGAAAACTCAAGCATAAAGCTCGAAGATTAACCTTGAGCCAGCAGTTCTTTCCGTATTTCATAGTGAACATTTGGAATCGACTCCTCTCTGACGTTGTCGGTGCGGAGACACTCAACGCGTTTAAAAATCGTCTTGACAAATATTGGGGAGACATCCTCCACAGCTAAGAACACCTCCTCCAGTCACAAACTCTTAACGGCCAAAATATCAGTGGCCACTTTAATTCATAATCCTCTCTCTTTCGCCACAGCTGGCTAGACTACTCTAAGGTCCGCATGATCAGCAGCCATAAATCGTGCTTGCTTGCGTGCATGATCGTCTCTTTGGCTGAGATTCTTCCCCCTTTTATTGGTCGGCTTTCCTTAGCTATCTGTATCATACTGACATTATGGCAATAGCTCATAAATGGCCGGGGCGTTAGTCCTGGTGCCTCTCTGGGAATGGGTCCGTCTTCTGTCGCCTATCTAATCTCAAAAAAAAAAAAAAAATCTATACCACAAGTCATGAGCTCTGAGGTGAAGTAAATTTTTGAACAAAGCGCTAAAACTAGAAATCTAAAATCGTTGTGAATTTAAACTAGCTCAGTACTTGGAGAGAGATCTCGAGAGCCGAAAGTTTACCTCTGGCAGTTAGAGTAGTGTAAAAATTTTAGCAGCTTGAAATGTTCTTCCGTGTTTTGGGGCAAATCAATAATGTGCAAGATGAAGCCGTGGCTACAGTGCGATAAGCGAATTATATAATCGACTTCGTTTCAGATAATACCGACGAAAGTAGTGTGGCCACCCGACGACGAGATCCATGAGGCTTTTCAAGGATCGTAGATCAAGGTGTACCTGTTAGGTTTAAACTAAGATAGTGTGCAATAGCGTTACCTAGATGCATTGCACGTAGAAAAGAGGAAACAATAGATAACCGTGGAATATATACGGGTCCCGAAAGCAGTGAATTTAATGGCTGCGTGAGTTTGGTGATGAAGCGGCAAAGCTGGCAATGAACTATGTGGTTGAACTTGGTGATAGACCTTCTCTCTGGGACTTGGCAGCCATAATCTATGATGCTTGAAACTCTAGTCATTATTTCATCCTATAACGCGATGAATTAGCTTTCAAAGTAACTTTTTATCTACTTTACTATATTTAATTGATAATAACTAAGCTTCAGAGAGGCAGGTAATGAGGAATAAGATGCGGCTCCCTATATACCTACATTACCGCATGATGCGGAATGATGTTTTCTCCAAAAAGTGACAAAAACATTGTCTATTTGTTTTACCAGTTACTGTTGCTCTACCCTGTCTACAACAAAGTAAAAGACTAATGTTTGTGATGACCAACCCTAGCCCTGCATCCGCTATTTGATAATTGTATTTTTTTCGCACCTGAAACAATTTTTCTGTGCCACTTCATGTGGAAATAGGCTGTTCGTTGCAGTCAGCAACCTCGTTCTGGACCCAATATTTTATAAATTTTGCTAAGTTCTGCAACTGGAGCAAGAGGAAAGCGTGCACGCTAAGTAGGAAATACAAGTACGATGCAAAACATGTAACTGACATGAATGGGTAGTTGGTAAAATATTCTTACACCAGTTCCACAGTTTATTGCAAATTGCTGTCAGCACTTGCAACGGTTTTAACTCTCCTCTAAGTTCTTTGAAGCATTAATAACGCAAGAATAAGGAAGTTTTAGTAAAGTACTGATTTTCTGCCGGCATTTTATGAAAGCACGGGCCACTACTAGATAAATAAAAAAAAAATAAATTTATGAATAAAAAATAAGGCAATGATAATATATAGCACTGATAGTTTCATAACTGAGTGAATTAATGGGCAGTGGGTGGCCCCGTAATTAATAATAGTAGAATATTTTTCATTACGTTCCTTTCGAGTTAAGAAGCGTACAAAACAGGACATTTGTTGTTGAAGTGTAGCTGCGATGCAAAATAAATAATCAATTTACATACTCATCTTATCTGCACCACGGCTGAAAGTTCTCTTTCCATGAGTTTATTTGGGCAGTTTCTACAAACGTTACTGCCGTCAGAAACTAGTGCATAAATTGTTGCTGCTCCTGCAGGAAAAGATGACTGAAGACGAGTGTTGCTAAGGTCGGGTTCGCCGCCCTCGTATTTGATCTATTCATCCACTGGAAGCCGGAATGCATAACTGGAGGAGGGTGCATGACATTCTTCACTGCAACAATATAATGACCATAAGCATAAACACTGGGAGGAGCTTCATTTTTCAGTGCAATTTTTTTGTTATCAATTTGATGCGTTTGAGTACACGTGCTGACAACATTTCTGCGACAATTATTAAAAATTAGAAAAAAAACATCATGCAGGCTATATAGTGACAGAAGCATGTGACAGCATTTGGACACATACAATACTGTATATATGGAAGTATGACTGTAGTTAGAAGATGGGGCAGAGCAGACTAATTGCTTAATAGAACAGGCAATAGTCTGCAGTCCAACATTTAAAACAAAGAACAGCAATTACTCTCGACATACTGCCAAGATGTATATGGAAGACAAAGTGACTGGCTGGCCAATAAAACTTTTTTTCACATTTATCGGTATCAAACAGGAGTACAAATAAAGAGATCACTTTCGTGTTCTTTCATATTTTATACTCAACTATTACACAACAGCACTTCAAAGAAGTGTGATGATTTTGGATGATGGAGAAATCAATTTCACTGTTGTGTATTGTAATTTCGATATAAAATTGAACAATCAATTTAACGGCTCAGAATTTGATGCAGTATTCTAACAACATGTTACCACTCACTACCTATACGCCAGCAAGTTTTGCTCCCGAGTATAGGAGCTCTCAAACATGTGTCCTTGTTTTTTCAACCCAAAAGCATGTTTTACTCAATAGCCAAGGGTGCGGTCGTTAAACAGTTTCTTTATTACACTCCAGCACGTTATTTTCTTGCAGTTGTCATACATAATTATGCTCTTTTTTTTACTTCTTGTTTCCGAATTCCGCTGTTTTGCTCGTTGGTGCAGTTGTCAATTATAAGTATCCTCTCTTGATACAAGCAAGACTCCAGCACAGCTAGGGTTAAGGATCGCCGTTCAAGCCGGTGGCTGCAATGTGGAGACTCCGCACCTACACAGATCACGTAAAAAATTTGCTTATTTGCTAGTTGTAACAACTACATCAACTGCTGAGAATTTCATACAGATCAGTCTATAACTTTTTGAGTTATTTTTGTGACAGACATACAAACAGAGAAACAAAGTAGAATGCCTCGTGGCGTATGACAATCACCATGGCAGCGGTAGGGGCAAGTTTTATCGCCGTCATTTTTGATGGACAGCTTACTCTCGAGTCTTGGTATTTTTCACATCTTGGTTAATCAACCAGACTCCCTGCAAAAATTTATGAACATTGCTCAACTCCTTCTTCCTCTTTTTGGGTGGTGATACAAATTCCGATGCCGTGATTTTTTATGGCTAGCTAACTCTAAATATTTGGCGTCTTTCATATCTCAGTTAACTTACTTGAATGCATAAAAATTACTATTATGTAACTCAATTCCTTCTTCCTCTTTTGGGTGGGCAGTCAACAAAATTCATCACCGTCGCTGTTAATGACTAACTAATTCTAATTTTTGCCATTGTTCACATTTAGTTGAGCCCACCTCACTCAATACATAAGTTATGAACATTGCTCAACTCCTTCTCCCTTTTTAGGGTAGAGAGACAAATTTCATCTTCGTCATTTTTGATGGCCAGCTATCTCTGAATTTTTAGCATTTTTATATCTGAGTCAAACTACCTGATAGCCTAAAAACAATATTATTAAGACTTAGCTCCTTCTGTCTCTCATCGTGTGAACAGACATCAAAATAAATAAATAACTTTTATGAAGAACACAGTGGGTTCACATAATACGCTTACAAGCTCACAAGTACAAACAAACTACCCAAAGTTCAACCTAGTGATTAGGCCCAGTCACAAATATTGGTGGCCACGTACAATGAGAATAAATAGATACACTCAGCCTACACCACACGGATGGCATTGAGCTGCTCAATCTCACACAGGAGCACAGGTAATAGTCAAGAGAGAAAGAACTCTTCGCTGCGTTGGTATATACAGAGAATTTAACAGATCACCCCTGTACAGTGCGATTGAGACACACCGTTTCATTATAGCTAACCTGGCCAAGGGGCTTGTAACAATAATAACTAGAGCACTCTGAGAGAGCATACCTCCGCCAAGTGAGCCAACGGTAGCAAAAATTCAAATTGGCTTTGAAACCATAATTTTCTTTGCATAAACTTCAAAATCTAACCATTTGTGCCTTTTTATATTAGTAACAGCTTGTTTAATTTTTTTGAAGATCCGTTCATAACTTTTTGAGTTATACTGTTAACAAACGTTATGACATATATGAGTCAAACATACAAACGAACCAACCGATCTGCACCAAAAT
>LQNS02278176.1:1774107-1794063 GCA_001587735.2 Parhyale hawaiensis | reverse complement strand
ATAATAATAATAATAATAATAATAATAATAATAATAATAATAATAATAATAATAATAATAATAATAATAATAATAATAATAATAATAATAATAAGGAGTGCCAAACTCCTAACGTCCAAAGCTTCGAAGCCATATTTCATGCGATGACTAACTTAAAGTCTACAAGCTCCCCGGAGCTGCATCAATCAATTGCGCTTGCCCGATCATCTCCTTGCCTGACTTTATTAATTTTTTCCTACGCTTCTCCCTGATCAGTCTCGATGATTCTGAATCTATGGCAACAGCTCATACACAATACTAGAAAACATTAAGAATGACATTTTGGCTTGTAAATCACTACAACTAGACCTGCAATAATAAAGGCTTATAAATTAGCGAGGCAAAGAGCATGTGCCGTCCATTTCAAATCACTCTTTCGCCTATAGTTTCCCGTTTGGTAAAGTAGCCAGTAAGTGGACCGAAAATAAAATGTAAATAAATTTCCTACAATGAAAAAAGGTCAACTGCATGCTATTTTTGCATAAGGTTCCTGAAATCCTTCGTCAGGTGCGAAAATGTGGGCAGGGCCGGATTTATAATAGGGCATTGGGGGGGTGCTTACCTCTGGGATGTTGTTGAGCAGGGGCCCCTCTGGAAGAAGAGGTACGTAAAAATGTGTTATGCGTATATTTCATTACCACAGCTATACCTTGATAGATCTGGGGGGCCCACAGTTGAACTTGCCAAGAGCCTGCTTTGGTAAAGGGGCCCCAGCTTACGTACCTTGCAGTGAACCTTAATTGATAAAAGGGACCAGCTCAAATTTCCCTGGGCACACCGTAACTACCCTGGGCCACGTGTGGTAAAGGAAAATCAGCTAAACTTGTCCCCAGGCCCCGTATGTTAAGAAACAACTCCATTTCAACTTACATCGGGCCTTTCTTAGTATAAATCCGGCCTGAACACACTGTTGAACAACGAACAGTGCTCATAAATATCAAATGCATAATAAAATCCAAAGTGTTTCTCTTGCAATATACAGTAGTATGGAATAACGTAAAATATATTATAATTATCGTACATTCGTATTTTCTTTTGCATCTTTGTTAAGTTTCTACAAGAAATTTAAAAGAAAATATCAGCATTAGGAAATTAACATTTCAAGACACCTTGAATTATTGAGGGGTCCAGGCCCACCAAAAAAAAAAAAAACAGAAAAATTTTTGGGAGGGCCCATGTCCCCCCTGCTCCTCCGCCCCTGAGTGAACGCATCAGAAGCATCCAATATAAACCCTCATGTCGAACTGAAACCGTCAGTTTCAGTAATTCTACGACAGTCTAAAGTACCACGAAGTTAGATAAATTTTGACGCAATTTACCAGAGGGGGGGGGGGCGCTATCGGTTAGATAAAAAAGAAACAAGCTGGGGCAAGAGGCCCCAACGAAGAGCGCCAGGGGCGCGGTATGCAGAACTGGAATTCCGTAGTGAGCTGGCTTGCGGAGGTCGGGTAGTGCGGCACGCGTATTCGACTAGGGTTTATCAAGGCTACTCTAGGCATTCACTTTGACGACTTGAAACCAGGATGTCAAACTCAAAAGTCATTTATGCTACCGTATCGATGCTACCGATTTCCAATATGTATCGAAATGAAACGCGAGCTGCGTATTCTAGCAACCAGCAGGGCGAGCGAATGCATACGTGACCCCGGTATAAGGCAACTGTCTGACGTTTGATAGGATAGATTAATTAACCCCATTACTGAGTATTTTCTAACATTGCATGTGAACCACTACATAGCTTAGCTAGTTCAACCAATTGAATATTTGATATTTATGAGCACATGCATACATTATAAAACGAGATGAAACTTGAACATACATATTAGTATAAGATATCTATACTTAGTTTTCGTTACTAGAAACACGATATCGCTTCCTATTATGCAGAAAGTCAAATTTATGTTACAGACCACGAGATATCCAGGGGTGCTACGCAAGGGGATGAGCGATAAGGAATTATACCAGGATACCTTACCTTGATAATTCTTCGGACGAGGTCCAGATGACGTTCTTCACGACGCCCATTTTGTGCAGAGGTGATGCTACAGTCCGTGATCATCGGGAGGGCCGCTTACAGCAGGCTTGTCTGGCAGTTTCAGTAACTATGCGTCCAAGAACTTATTAAGTTTCGCAGTATCAGTACCGGTAACATTTCAATTGTGACGTGGCATTTTGTTGAACAACCTCGCACCCGGACATTAATACGATTAAAATACTTCGTGGCTATTGTATCTCCACCATCTTTGATTGGAAATCGCACTTCACAAGTGCTACCAATACAGTCTGAGTATCTGGCAAAAATCCGCCAATTGACATTGGCAGTAATTCCTTCTAGAATTTTCCAGACACATATGATATGAATGCTAAGCGCTCGAATCTCCGTTGAATTGCGTAAGTTTGAAGGTGGGCAAGTCTTTCGTGATAGGTTAATTCGTGCATGCCATGAATTTTAGCAGTGAACGATCTCTACACAGCATCGAGGCGCTCTAGGTCTTTTCGTTTGCTCGGTATCCAAAGAGATTAGATTAGATAGGCGGCAGAAGACGAACCAATAGGCGCATTCCCAAAAAGACACCGGATATTACGCCCCGGAACTCTCTGAGCTTATGCCATTATGTTAGTAGGATATACTGTAGAGGACTGGAGAAAAGAGAAAAAAAGGGGGGGGGGGAAGAGTCCCTGCCCAAGAGATAGTCATGAAAGCACGCAATCTCGATCAAGAGCCGCTGACATGCGGAGCTTAGAGACGCCAAACTGTGCAGTTGCAGCGGGAGAGAAAAGAAGACGGAGTGGCCTTGTAAGCTTTGGCCGTTAAAAGTTTGCGACTCCTGGAAGAGGAGTTCTTAGCTGTGGAGGATGTCTCTCCCTATGTATGTCAAGATGATTTTTAAACGCGTTGACTGACTCCGCACTAACAACATCTAAAGGGAGTCTATTCCAAATGCTGACTATGAAATACAGAAAGAACTGCTGACTTAAAGTCATTCTTCAAGTTTTATTCTTGAGTTTTGACCGTTGTTTCTCAAGCGATCATTGAGGTTTTTCTGAAAGAGCCCCGCTGTAGGTACGTTGTTGAAGCCATTCAAATACGTGAATGCTTCATTTAGTTGCCTCCTGAGTCGCCTTTGCTCGAGAGAGATCAGACCCAGTTTTTTTAGGCAACATTCATACGGCTTATTTTGCAGCCGAGGTATCAATTTCGTTGCCCTGCGTTGGACTCTTTCCATGTTATCGATATCTTTACACAGATGTGGTGATCAGAATCGGACAGCAAATTCTAAGCGTGGCCGCACTAACGCCTTGTACAAGGGAATGATGATGTCCTTGGACTTGTATTCAAAATTTCTGGTGATGAAACCGAGTACTTTGCTTGTCATTTCACACTCATGTGAACTTGCTGACTGTGTTGTAATTTGTTTGTAATAGTGATTCCCAATTCACGTTGTTGGGTGACAGCAGATAATGCCGTCCCGTTCATTTGCAATGTGGTGAAGAGTTCATCAGCCCTTATGCATTACTGAGCATTTGTCGACATTAAAGCTCATCTGCCACGTTGTGCTCCATTCCATGAGGTGGTCAAGGTCTTGTTGGAGCTCGGCTCTTTTCGTGGCAGGATGACATAGTTTAGTATCATCCGCAAATTTACTGATTTTACTACGGCTGTTAAGATTGAGGTCATTGATGTAAATTGAGAACAGAAGTGGGCTGAGCACGCTACTTTGTAGAACCTCTGATGAAACGTGCGTCCAGGCGCTCGACTCTCCTTCAAGCTTTACTCGCTGCTGCCAACATATAAACCATGCCCTGATCCACTGTTACTAGTTTCCCTGGGTGAAATGGTTTTCAATTTTTTCATTAGCCGTTGATGGGGACTTTGTCAAAAGCTTTTTGGAATCTAGATACAAAAGGTCTACACCTTTTTGTTCATCTTTAATATCTGTTACTCTTGAGAAAAATCCAGTACGTTTGCTAAGCAGCTTCTTCCATATCGGAAGAGTGTCGAATATGAGCTGCTGCATCCTCAGGTGATCAGTGATGCGCTTTTTCAAGAGGCGTTCGATTATTTTGCTGACGACCGATGTAAGACTGTTGGTCGATAGCTGCTGGGGCTTTTCTTATCCCCCTTCTTATGTATCAGTATCACGTTAGCTAGTTTCCAATTCTGCGGAACTTCTCCTGCTCTTAGAGACCGATTAAATATTCCGAGCAGTGACTTCTCGATTACTGAAGCCATTTCCCGTAGCACAAGGGGAGTAAGATTATCTGGGCTAGTGGATTTGTACACATTTAGGTGGGTTAGTTCTTGAAGGATCTCGATCTCCGTGAAAACACATGTGTTTATGGGAGCAACTTGCATCGGTGCTGGTTCAGGGATATTCGCAATATTTTCAACAGTAAATACAGAGGTGAAATAGTCGTTCAAGATTGTGGCTTTGTCTCGTAGGTCATTGGTGATGGCTCCGTCAGGTTTGTTGAGCGGACCTATGGATTCTTTTTTTAGTCTTCTTTCATTTACATATTTATAGAATGCCTTTGGGTTGCGTTTAGCGAGCACAAGTTGTTTCGATAAGTAAGCATTGTGTCCAGCTGCCACTCGTGAAGAGAAAATTAGAAGCACCCATCCGCTCAATTTCTTGCTTATGGTTACAACTTGAGCAACGTGATCTCCAAAAGTTGCATTATCTTGCATTTTCACCCTAAAATTTCTTAGAGCTCTTGTGATCCTATCTCCGTTCTGCTTATATATCATGGAAATTTCTCTACTGTTATTATCAACAGGTTGATGAAGATGATGATACCTTGTGTACCTAGTGGGTCTTTGGACGAAATTAAGGTGACCTTCTTCATATAAACGAACGTGAGTAGAATCACGATGCTGGGTTCTGTTTTTGGGTCGTAGTTTACACCAAAAGGGAGAACCAGCACAATTCCCATTTAACCTCTAAGTAGCTGATTTTAGCTCGATTTTCCTGTATAGAAGAAACAATTTTCGATAGCAGTCAAATGGACCAGTAGGCCTAGGTCTTTTGGATAGGCGAATGATGTTCGACTATCGGCGTGCTGTAGCATGTAAAGGATTACGGAAATGGTATAGTCTGCCGACTATGACAGGCTGGATGTATATGAAGGCTCATTAAATTTTTATATAATTGTGTGGTCCAAAAATTAGGCTTTTGTAGACGAGCAAAGTACGAGGTTACGTGATGCCAAATAATCGGGTTCAGTCCAGAGATTGAACAAAATGTACCTCCAAACTTTTATTAGTCGCAGAAAGTGCGCCAGACGCCTAATATAATCAAATATATGGTCATCGTATAGCCCACCTAGGCTAGGTTAGACGAAACTAGATGAAACTCTCACCAAATGATGAAGTTCAGTTCTTAGAGCGTATAGAAAACAATAGGTACTTCAGAAGTTCTTTTTACCGCAAAAAAGGAACCACACATCCACATTATGGGCTCCTTAATTCAACTAAATTAGCCTAGGTAAACCAAATACCAGTAAAATCAAGGCAAATGTACAGTTTCCGACTACGCCATGAAAAACAAGTTTCTCCAGAAACTTTGCTGTTGAAGAGACACAATAAGTCCTCAAACATATATGTGTCAGAATGAGCCCCGGAAGCTAATTAGGCTTGCGTTCGAGGAACTATTATTATTATTAAATCACGCCAGGCTGGCGACGTAGGAACAGAGAAACTCCATGAAGTTAGCAAACCCCCACGCAACCAGCCCAGCGGATGGAGAAAACAAAAGAATGAAAAAAAGAAGATCCGAGATCACAGAATAGTTCCGTGTACAGATCGTTTAAAGCTGCCAATACCAGCACCAGCAAAGACAGAGCCATCAAGACCATTGCAAACATCCACACACGATGGAAAAAACGAACGGGAATACTGGCCCGTACGGCATCGTAACGTTTCCAAGGCAAACTCATGAAGAGCTCTAGTCCGCGGAGTATACCTCACCCGAACAAATGGATCTGGAAGAAACTCAGACAGTGGATGACTGGGGAAGTTATAGATTTTATACAAAAAACAGACTCCACCAACTCTGCGACGATGCGCCAGATGAAGTGTATATAAGCCAGGCATCGTTTCAAATATACATTGTGCTGGTGATTATAGTTCCTCAATCTTATGCTCTTAGATTTGAGGTAAACTCGTTAATTAGCAAAACATGGTATATAACTTATGTATCGTTCAGCCCTATACATAGTCTTTGTGAGTGCGTGCTGATGGGCTTAGCTCCTCCATTCGAATCAAGGTTTCACAGCTCCTCCCTCTGGGCAGCTAAGAATTACCCAGTGGGAGCTGATGTGGTTGGATCCCTAGAGTGTGTTTTTCCAAGCGTCTATTCAGTATTTATTTAGCTGTGACAGTGTTAAAAGAAGCCTTGCTGAAAGGGTGTTAAAAGTAGTCTGGCTGTGACAGTGTTTAGGGTAGCCCTGGAATAGGGGACTAATATCTTCAATAGGTCGCGTTACATCGCTAAAGATGTGCTATTTTGAAGAAATGGGGGGGGGGGGACGTTAGAGAACATGATAGGCTGATCTGTAGACAGAGGTGGAGGCTGAAATGGAGGGCGGAAGACTTGTGTGAACATTGGAGGTGGCGCGCTACTGCTTGTCGCAGAACAGGAGTCTAAGGACGTGGTATTGTTTCTAGGCACATTAAGTGATACTATCTCTGAATTGGTGGGTACTGTTTGTGGCTGAGCGGGAGAGCTTTGTGGCTGAGCGACAGTCTTTTGGTCTCCGTATGAAGTACTCTGTGTCCGATTGTTGTGTTGTGTTATTGTAAACAGCACAGTGTGTGTGTGTGTCTAAATATACTTGACGATTTAGTTAAGTTCAGTCGCCATCTCCCCTCACTTAACTGCTGCTATTATAAAGGTTTCAGCTATTTCAAATTTGTAGTGAATTAGAAGACAGAAAACTGGTCTTTCTCCTTCCGCTTGAAAATACGTAGAGCGCATTATTCGGTTGTATAATAGTGCGTTCTGAGAGCAAAACACGTCTCGTTTAGAATAAAGATAAGAGCCTTTAGAACTAGAGCACTCTGAAAGCGCATACCTCCGCCAAGCCAGGCAACGGTAACGAAAAATTCAAATTGGTTCAGAAACCGTGACTTTTTGTGCATCAGCTCCAAAATTTTATCATCTGTGCTTTTTAACAGTTTCCGTAATTTTCTTGAAGATCCGATCATGATTTTTTGAGTTATGCTGCTAACAGACATTCTAACATAGGTACATTAGTCAAACACACAGACAAACCGATCATCGCAGAAATTTGATAATCTATGTCTTTTAAGATTGCTACCAACTACTGTAAATGGCATAAAGTTCCAATCATAACTTTCTGAGTTATTGTGCTAACAAGCATAAAATTAAACACAGAGACAAATGAACGAACAAACAGATCATCACAAATATTTGGTCATTTACTCTTCGTAATAACATAACAACTCATTTAAATTTTATGAAAATCCGCATATAACTTTTTGAATTGCGGCATTAAGAAAAATTGAGACAAACTAACAAACAAACAGATGGACGGATCTTCACCAAAGTTAATCATCTGTTTTTCTTAACATATCTAACAATCCCTGTAAATTTCGTGAACTCCGTTCATAACTTTTTGAGTTTTCTTGGTGACAGACAGACTCACAAAGAGACAGCCAGACAACGAAAAAAACAGACAAACTCGATTTAAATTCTGTGTGTGCCCAACTTATTCTGCAGCAGAATACATTCCAATTTGAAACATTGGATTATGTGCACGGGCCCGAGCTCTTCAGAGTTAGAACTATTGGACAATACGCGCTATACAAAAATGGAAATATTTACCTATATGCAGAATATGCTAAACATGAAAGTATTGGGTTATGTGCAGAATACTGAAGAGTTTGAATTCTTGGGTTGTATATATACCTGCTCTAAGATTAGAATATTGGGTTTGTGCAGAGTACTTAAAATTGGAAATATTGGGTTATGTGTAGATTACTCTATAGTTGCAATATTAGACTACCTATGGGCGGATACTCGTTAATTAATTCAAGATTAAACCTAACCTCTTTGGCGCAGGTAATGGCAGCCTTTTCTCTTTAATGACCACCCTATGTATACTGAAAACAGTTTTTTCCTTCGAGTAGGTATATCTTCTTCCTTAGTGTCTTCTTCGGCAGCCAGTTTAATTACTACTGCTTTAGATAGTAGCATTGGCCTCCTCTGAGGCTCTTTAACTTTTACTGCCCACAGTAACATTTACGGGTTGTAGCAATGACGCGGTTTTTTACAAGATCGGATATCACTGTTCTCTTGGGCAGTAACCAGTTAATTTTTCTAAACCTTTTTCAGCTCAACATTGATAGTTTTTTCTTTCTCTGGGTGTCATCTTTAAAAATTTATTCATTTTCTTAAAGTAAAACTGTTACTTTTTCACGATAACACTCGGTTGAAAATTTTTCCACTCCTCTCGAGTACACATTCCTCTTTTGTGTCATTATTGCAAGTCTTCCCGTGTAGGACAGTTTTATATTTCTCGCTATATACCGATACTATTACCTTGTCAATAGTCCTGCTGTGCATAGTCCTTCGTGGGCCGTATTGCGAGAGGCTGTTTCCTTCAGAATTGTCTGGAACGAAGGACTCAGTTGAGCAGAGGATGTCTCTCGAACAGATCTGCACACTAGCCTCTCTATCCAACAGTGACCTTGAAGACCAAGTACATGGCGACCAGGTCTCTGCTCCCTCACCTCCAGTCCTGTAGCCGGTAGAAAAAAAAAAGCTGCAACGTTGAGCGCATCTAAAAAAAAAAACATAGCAGCCCCCAGCAACGTCTTGGATGCGCGTGTATTCGAGACAAAGCTACACAGAGAGTGCGTGGGTTAGGTAGGTAGCAAAGATACTTATTTTCTCTAGACTTGGGGAGGTATTCTCCCAGTACTGCCTCCAGAGTAAGAAACCTTCGAAATTTTTTGACTTATGTACAGTAAATTAGTCTGTTAAAAGTGACGTCAGGGTCAATGCAGGTATCAATTACTTCCTCAAATTAATGCAGTGTTTTAAGGGGAAAACTTAGGGGCCACTTATGATTAAAAGACGAACATTATTCCATTTATATAAATCCATTCGTGACAGAAAATAAACATATAATAAAAACCCAAATTCCACTACCAAATTGTTTTAAACAATGAAGGTAGACGACAGTGTATCTGGCCCATACATAAAAAAAAACCCGTCGGAAAACTGGCATTGACACTTCTGCATTCTTCTAGTTTATATAGTCGTGATGCCGCTATATGTAGTAGTGAGGAGGCTACATCGTAGGCACCGTACATGTAGCAGCGTCGAATTGAAATCGTCAGGAAACTGAGTCAATTCCGTTTCTATAAAAAACTACATTCTTAGACAGAATTCACTAGATCAGAAGAGGAATATTCCTTTTTGCTTTCAAGCAATATTGGCCAGGGAATTGATTTTTAAAACGTAGGAGAAATCTTATCACTTATATCCAGTGGCGGCTCGTGTCCTGTTTTAGGTGGGGCTCACCGTATAGTTTTTGGAAGCCATTAGGTGGAAAAGTTATTTTCTACGATGAATTCAAGACTTGAATCTTATAAGACTTGAATTCAGCATAGAAATTAGCTTTTCCCCCTAATGGGTGGAAAAAAATATGCGGCGGGCCCCACTTGAAACAGGGCACGAGCCGCCACTGCTTGCTGTATATCATAGCTACAGATTAGAATGTAAATTGTAAAATGAGTTCACTTGACCCTTTGCCTCGTGACGGCATCATCAGATGCCAGTCTCTATTTTTCCCTATACAAAAGCTATGCATCATGTAAATTACCCAAGACACTGACGGCATCTGTAGTAGCCGATGCAAAAAAAGAAAAATAATACTGTTTTCTGCCAGTAAAACTCAATTTTTTTCCCAAATATGTGTTTAACTAACCTATTTTTCATAAATTTAACAGAAAAAAGTTAAAAAAAACGTTATCTGAGTTTCAGGAGGCAAAGGGGTAAGTAATGAAAATCTGAAATTAATTCTGATGTATAGTCTGTGTAAACAGTATTATCTCGAGTGACGACATATTCTTGAAAAACATGGTGCCCTCCCCAACACAGTATGGATTTCGTGGGGGCTTGGGAACTTGTGATGCTCTGCTTCATATTTCTCATGTGTTGCAACTGGTTCTTGATGGGGGTCATGAGGCGAGGCTGGTACAGTTTAACTTCAGAGCTGCTTTTCATCGCATGAATCACCTTGGGCTGCTCCATATGCAGATTGTTGGTTCAGTTTTGGTGGTAATTAGTCAATGGCAGGCGTCAATGTGTAGTAGCTGATGGGAAGAGGAGTGAGTTTTTGGACGTGGTCTCCGGTGTCCCACAGGGTAGTGTTCTGGGCCCTTTGTTGTTCGCCGTATATACAGCGGACCTGTTTGATCATGTTAATAATTTAC
This sequence comes from Parhyale hawaiensis, assembly GCA_001587735.2. Classification (NCBI taxonomy): domain Eukaryota; kingdom Metazoa; phylum Arthropoda; class Malacostraca; order Amphipoda; family Hyalidae; genus Parhyale; species Parhyale hawaiensis. The sequence continues at coordinate 1,783,559 of LQNS02278176.1, read as the reverse complement.
TTGCTTGTTACGCTGATGATATTACTTTGTTTGCTGATTGCGATGAGCCTAGTGATAGGTTGGAGGTTTCAGAATCCATTCAGCGTGATTTGGAAGTAATTTATTCCTGGTGTAGTTGGGGGATGAAGCTAAATGCGGGCAAGACTAAGACCAAGCTCGTGTCTAGGTCACGTATAGTGAGACCTTTCCCTGCACTCATAGTGGACGGTGTGTCATTTCCTGTGCTTGATGACTTGGCAATCTTGGGTGTCACTTTTGATCCAAATTTGATGTCTGAGCCCCAACATTCGTTCGGTCGCCTCACGTGCATAATAGAAGATTGGTTTTTATGAGGCGTACTTGGGGAGGGGGGAGGTGATCGGCTCGGTAGAGTTCTGTGCCCTTTGTTGTTCATCGTATCTACAGCGAACCTGTTTGATCATGTTAATAATTTACTTGTTGGTTACGCTGATGTCCTCCCTCTTCTGGAATACTGCTCTGTAGTCTGAGGTTCTGCTGCCGATTGTTATCTGTGTTTGCTTGACAAAGTGGTTCGTCGATATGCGTTCAAGCTGGTTGGTGTTGTGCCTTGTTATCTGGCGCATCGTCGCAGAGTTTGTGGGATCTGCTTTCTGTATAAATTATATAATTAATTGCCCTAGTCATCCACTGTCTGATTTTCTTCCGGAGCCATTTGTTCGGGTGAGGTAACTCGGCGTACTGGTGCTCTTCATCAGTTTGCCTTGGAACATTTACGATGCCTCACGGGCCAGTATTCTCGTTCGTTTTTTCCATCGTGCGTGGATGCTTGGAATGGTCTTGATGGCTCTGTCTTTGCTGGTGCGGGTATTGGCAGCTTTAAGCGATCTGTGCACAGAGCTATTTTGTGATTTCGGTCTGCCCTTTCTTTTATCTTTTTTTCACGTCGCTCGTCGGGCTGGTTGCGTGGGGGTTTGTTAACCTCTTGGAGTTTCTCCGTTATCACGTCGCTAGCCTAGTGTAATTTATTAATAATAATAACAATTTATATAGAATAAAACAAACAGAAGTTGAATAAAATGGCGTATGCAGGTGATGCCGGTAAAAAAATACGAACTGTTATAACGTACAAGTGAAGCAGATGATTTGCAGAATAGGAACCTATATATCATCTCCGAACACGTGAGCAACGAGTGAAGAAGCACGTAGCTACATTTTTTTCAACGAAGCGGGCCTCAAAAGTGTAATATCTCGCGCATGTTCAATGCACGTATTTGTTATTAATGCAATGCACGAAATTCCTTACTAGCTTAATATCCACAGCGAGCGTTATTCGTGATATACCTACACATAAAATTGAACGGTAATTATCACAGTGCCCAGATGTATGTAGAGTGCAACGTAAGATGACGCACAGATATCAGCTGGTCGTTAAAATGATGGCCGACGGGAACATTCGGAAGAAATATTTGGTAGATGGAATGAAAATTAAACACTATAATAAAGACCATTGCTCATTTATTTGTTTATCAGTTTTCTGACCAACTTCTGTCAAGCTTGAGAGAAACGGGTGAAAGTTGATCAGGTTGGAGATATAAGCCATTTAATAGATCAGGCTGCAGATAGTGGCAAACATATGGTAGCCTCAAATTCGAATCCGGTTTTTGCTTTGCCAACATTGAAGTCAAGCCATGAAGATATCCACCGCTCGTAGCACTCTCATGCATCCCGTTATGTACTTTCTTCCCACATTGAACTTAACTTCAGCTGCTCTGAGTTCCCGCATTAAATGAGTAGTTAATCAACTGATTGGAAGATTAAGATATTCGTCAGAGTACAATAGAACTATACGAAGACTAGCAATGAACACGACTATATCATTAGGCCAACTAATTACCTCCGCTAAGGAAGTTAAGTTTTTGTCGTGTTTGTCTGTCTATTTGTCTGTCATCAAGATTACTCAAAGTTATGGACTTATCTTTACGAAATTTACAGGGATTATTAGACACGTTCTCAGTTACAAAGGATAAACTTTTGGTGAAAATCCGTTCATCTGTTTATTTGTTTGTCTGTATAGTTATGGACGGATTTTTATTAAATTTACATGAGTTGTTAGGTATATTACAAAGAGTAAATAACCAAATTGTTTTAATGATCTGTTCGCTCGTTTGTCTTTGTGTTTAATTTTGTGCTTCTTAGCACAATAACTCAAAAAGTTATGAATGGGTCTTTATGAACTTCACAGGAGGTGTTAGTAACATTAAAAAACCTAAATAATCAATTTTTTTATGATGATTGGTTTGTCTGTTTGATTATAATGTTTGTCAGAATATTTTTTAGTAACACAAATCAAAAATGTACGTACGGATCTTAAAAAATTCCCGAAACTGTTAATATTGTTAAAAGGCACAAACGAGGGGATTTTGGAGCTGATACAAAGAAAGTCATGGCTTCTGAACCAATTTGAATATTTCGCTACCGGTACCTTGCTTGGCGGAGGGATGCGCTCTCAGAGTGCTCTAGTTCCTTCTATAACCAAACCGAGCTAACCGTCAAGCGCAGCTCTGTAGAGCGTTGCCAGAGAAGGCACGATATGACAGCGCCGCAGTTCCTGGTGGGCTTAGAAGAAAAAGAAGAACATTTATTTCTCATCTGGAGACTGTGTCCAACAAGGTTAGGACACAGCTAGTATCCTGAGGTTTTCATGCTTAGTACTAACATAAGAATGATACTAAAAAGTAACATAAGAGACAACTGACATTAAATTAGCAGTGAATTTACTAGAATAAGGCTCGCATCTAAATAACGAGATGATAAATTTCCCCCTTTATTCTCACTTCCAGCCCACCATTTAATTACTGAACTATCTTCTGTTGCATGGCACCATTTTCTCCTCATTGTACTGTACCTCGAGCGAAATTTTTAGAAAAAGACTGTTATACTGGCTTTAATTTTCGACACACGGAGGATAAAATAAGCAATAGAGTAGGTTAGTGTCAGGAGAGAACGAGCCACGTCTGGGAGCGCCCTCATTTGCTTGCTTGCCTTGAGCGATGCTCGTATGGGTTACATAAGAATCTTCAGCTGAATTTTTAAGTGTTACGTAACAATCTTGAAGTTGTTCTGCAAGTTTGTGATACAACAAATGCATAGTGTGTAGCACTAAAACTGGCTTCGGATATTAGGGGGCAAATGCACCGGAAAATTTTGCTCGAGGTACAGTACAATGAGGAGAAAAAGGTGCCGCGCAACAGAAGATAGTTCAGTAATTAAATGGTGGGCTGAAAGTGAGAATAAAGGCAGAAATTTACCACGTAGAATATAAAGTAGTTCTCAGCCAGAAATTCAATTTAAAAGAGTTATGCTCTGGAGATGCATACTAAGAGTACATACCTCCACCATGCAACGCAATGCTGGTAAGCAATTCAAATTGGTCTTGAATACAGAATTTTTTTCAATATTCACCAAAATATGATTAACTATTCCCCCTAAACATTCTTAGCATTTTTTTATTTTTTTGTAAATTTCTTGAAGATTTGGCAGTAACTGCTTGAGTTGTGTTCTGACAAACAAAAAGGTAAACAGAGAGAGAAACAGACAAGCTTAAGAACAGTTTGCATCAAACTTTGGTCATATGTTTCTCTGAACACTCCTTTAAGAGTTCCTGCCAATTTAATGAAGCTCCGTTCATAATTTTTTTTAGTTATGTTTCCGAGGAAAAACAAGTAGACAAATAAACACAGCTGAAAGGATCTTCCCCATACGGTAACCATCAGGCTCTCATAACATACAAAAAAAAAATGATAATAATAAAATAATGTCTGTAGATTTTATGAGGACCCGTCTAAAACTTTTTCAGTTATCTTGATGATAGACCGAAAGACAAGTAAACAAACAAACAGGCAAACAGATAGACAGACACGTTCCGACGAAAACATTGCCTCCTTGACGGTGGTAATAACGGTAATTAAGTTACAGTAATACAAAATATGAAAATACACGCGATATAGGCAGTGGAATAGTTTGCTAGAAATATCTTGTGTCATTTGTGTTTCCCGGCCAAAATTTTTTTCATAGCTGCCTCTTCACTCATAATAGGGTATAGATAGTGCCATCCATATATATAATGCACATTAATAAACTTTGTATTTATTATAATGTACCTCGTCGCTGAGCAGTGCTCGTTTGCATATATATTTTTCTGGTGTCTGGTAAGATTGGATTCACTTTATACATATAATTCTGATGTCTAACTAGCAAGACTGGGTCCACTTTATTTAATGAAATGACTGTTTAAAGAAGATTGAGTAATACTTTTGACCCGTGCATACCGATACCCAGCACTTTCACGATTTTTTTTTATATATATTTTTTCACAAAAACTGCTCCTCGTGATGATGGATATACACTTCATTGTAGTGATTTCAATCAGTAAATGGAAATTAAGGTAAAATTTGGGTTTCCTCCATATAGGTATCGACAATTAATATTTATATGAGATACCATGCTTATCAAATTTACATTTTAGTTGCACTTTTGTTAAAATTGATGTCGCACAGCTAGATGACAGGCGGATTCTAGTGAAAACATGACAATGTCGAATAAGAATTATGATTTATTTAATGCCTACGCTACAATAAATAAGTTGCCGGACTACTTCGCTATATATATTGACGCTAACTCTACTCACTCCCAATTAAGTATCCATTACATTTCCAATTGACACACCATGATCCCGATAATTAATTTGCTTAGATTTAATTCGTATGGAACTAATATTCTGGCCTTGCTCAACGACGGTTTGAATCGAGTTTCAGGCAATGATCTCATTGCAGGCCCGATTTTTCGACTGTGAGGAACGTTATCAGCTGTACGACCAGCGGTTCGCCTGCAGTCAACCCACAGAGACAAACGAATCGAGTCTAAACACTTAAGAGGTACTATTTCTTTCATAAATTTTAGCGAAGCCTTAGTCTGTAAATTTTAGCGAAGTCCTAGTCTAAATTTTAGCGAAGTCTTAGTCTGTAAATTTTAGTGAAGTCCTAGTCTAAATTTTAGCGAAGTCTTAGTCTGTAAATTTTAGTGAAGTCCTAGTCTAAATTTTTGCGAAGCCTTAGTCTGTAAATTTTAGCGAAGTCCTAGTCTGTTAATTTTAGTGAAGTCTTAGTCTGTAAATTTTAGCGAAGTCTTAGTCTGTTAATTTTAGTGAAGTCTTAGTCTGTAAATTTTAGCGAAGTCTTAGTCTGATTACCATTTTAGCACCAAAAGCTGAGGAAATATTATATATACCGAGTGCTAGTAAAATATCTTTACTGTAAGGTATAAGATCTCTGGTAAATGTTTACTTTACGACCAGTGGATAGTTTCAAGGACTACTGAACGTAATTTGATGTATTTTTTGTGATGAGCCCAAATATGACCATTAGAGCCGTCGGAAATTAGTAGTTTTTGAGATATTTAACTTTGTGTAAATTTTATTTAGTGATTAATTATAATGCATCCCATTTGAGGGCCCTCCAAACTTGCTTCTTTACGTCGTATATATATATATATTTTTTTTTTGGTGAACAAGGGCTTGTCTGTTTTTTTTTTTTTTACCTCACTCTTTTAAATAGTTATGCACTAAGCAGAAAAAAAGAGGTAGCCAATCAGCTCAGAGCCGGTGAGTTTGAAGGTGACCAATGAGGACCGAGGTCACTTCATGGGCGGAGCATCTGAGATATAAAACGCAATGTCCGCAGCGAGCGGCACCACAGATTCTGCTGAAGTCAAACAGGTAAGTGGACGCGGTGTCACTGGCCCCCATCGAGCGGTCCAGCAAATAGGGAAAGGGCGCTTTAAAATTGCTTTAATGGTAAAGTCTAAAGTAAATTTAGCCGAAGCACGTGCTGAAAGGCTTTGATCAAATGGTAGACATTATTTGCTTCTATGTGAAAAAAAAAAATAAATATTGAAAGGTTTTACTGTAGTATAATTGTACTACCCCTCATCATAATTGAATTGGATTACATTCATATTTTGTCCTAAATAAAAATGCAGCCACTAGTGTATTTCATTCAGGGTAGACTCTGCCTACTCTATATACGGCACGTGCCTCGTTTTGTGAAGATTTCAATTTCAGAAGCATACCGAAATTGTGAGCATTTTTCTAACCATCACAAAACACTATGAGCGTTCTATGTATCAAATCACAACAACGTATTTTCAGATTTCAGTCCACTATCCTTAATATCTGAGAGTCTCATACATATTTTGTAGCATTTTCTTTGTTTTTGTTGTGGTTTGAAAAAAAGACCTCATTTTTCTATCATGTTTAGCAACTGGATTAAATTTTCACAAATTTACCTTGATATGAATATGTTTCAGAATGCAGCGCTCGTGCATTGTTTTGCTGCTGGTTCTCGGGCTGACCGCCGTCCACGCGGTCATCGACAGGGAGGTGGAGTACCTCAAAAAATTCGGCAATGTCAAGGTAATTTGTTAATTAGAGTAATTTAGCTACCCAGATCATACTCCTTATTGCCTTATACTTGAGCTCTTTCTCCTTATTCTAGTCTTTTTGATGAAATTAGGCAGTGCATCTATAATTATATTAGTTATTGACAGATGATGTGTATTATTCTATGATGTCAGCATAATCTCATATATTCATCCATTTTTTACAAAATATAAGTATTGTACGGTGTATCATACTTCGTTCCAACTGGGTACTATCGCGTTCTCACTGTATTTTTATGGTAATAATATTTGAGCCGTGACGGACATGGTGTTGCTCAACAGAAGAGATCATGCAAACAAGCTAGAGGGTATAGGCTAGAGGGTACTCTTGAAACCAGCTAAAGGATACTATTTTTCAATGCATTATAGTAATCGTTTGTACGATAATTATAAAACAGTAAACATAATCGAACTTTAGAGTGATGGTAACAGTAATGTTCGGGATATTATATTGAACTTATAAACTGGAATGCGCTTTTCATGCCCCTTTTATTACCCAGCGTTATTTCTCATGTCTTTTGGTAATGCACTCACACCCCGTCACACCCGCCATGCTTTCATAGATACAGTATCCTATTCTTTATTGTGATCATATGGTTCATTATATGGTTCTTTCGCGTGGCATCACTTATGGCAGTAACATTGCCCCCACCATCAGATCCGCCAGGCCTGTATCGGTATCGACGCGGCCATGGAGTACCAGGCCAGAGTGGACAAGGCGGTGAGCACCTGCTTTACCAGGTTCAGGGCTCCTCCGCTGTCCAGCTTCAACGGACCCCAGGTAAATTAAGATAAAATTTGGTAGACAGAAATCGATAATGGACTGCATGCAGTCTGTAGTGTTTTTTCACTTGGTAGCTTTGGATGCTCTCGTCTTCACTTTCTAGCCTTATAGTGACACGTAGAGCGTCGACACAATTTTTCTAGTCTTGGGCTGAATTGTTCAATTTCTACGAAGTCTTGGTCAAGATTTGCACTAACAACTTACTTGGAAGGCCACTAATTGTGCACACTCACTCAGACACATTATATGCATATCATACACAGGTACTATAGTCTGAACATTTTATCCAGGCAGTTCAGTCGTGGTCAAATTCCTCTCTTGCGGTGCCAATTCTGTTTGTATTTCTGAGATTTCTCTATATACAGGTATTGGGCGGGGCTAAGATATGGGCCGAACAAAATATCTGAAGTAGCGATCTATACAATCGGCACCGCAAGAGAGGAATTAGACCACGGCCGAAATGCCTTGATAAAATGGTAACACTATAGCTGCTGATTGGTAATTTTACAAATAACAGTTCAGTATGAGAGAGTAGCAGGATAACTCTTGCAGTTCTAAAATCGTACAGATCAGTATCCCCTATTTCCTGCAGAACTATTTTAATTGAGAGACTCTTTGAGCAAGTGAAGTTCATTTTATATTTGACTACATTTAATCACATTTATTATTACTAAAAGAGCAATGTTGCGCCTTTAGACGTAACTTACCGCGGGTGGTGCGCATATTTTAATATTTGGCAGATAACTTTGGATTTGAACATTACATTAATTCCCTATCATTTTGTAGCTTTTCATGAAATTCAATAATTATATCAACATTTTACATAAGACGCCTGTCCACTAGTTTTTTAAACAGTCTATGAGCATATACTTTTACGGAAGGAATTCATTGCTTGAGTTTGGCGCAGCCTCTTACCTAATGTGTATAAATAGCATTATTATTCCTATGATTTTTAAATTATTACCCTGTTTTATTTCACTATATTTTTCAATAAATAAATACGCTCTATAGTTTAGAACTCCATTCCCTTACTTATGTCTTCTAGCTAGGTCGTATGTACAGGGAAATCATGTTTAAGTTATCAGTGAAATACGTCAGTGAATCTATATTTTAGTGAATGTGATACAATTTGAACTATGAAATGCCATGAGTTTACAATAAACAGTACAGTACATGGCGGAATTTATATACGGAACTCAATGTACTATTAATAAGTATTAACACTATTTCATTTCTATTTTCTCAGGTCCTGTTCACTCTCTTCCGCAAGGTAAGTTGTAGTATTATGTGCCCTTGTATTCACTAAGTTAAACTCAAAAATATCAACCAACTACTCTGATGTTTTCTCAAGAAATGAAGCGATTATTTAATTATCATAAATGAAAAATAACCAATAGTACAACCTATACATGGCGGCCAACGCCTACCGAATTAATAGCTGCTGTGGGTGGACCTTTGACCAAACCTTCTCTAATGAGCATTGCAACCTTCGACACCAAAAAATAATTGCTACAGTAGCGTAAAGAATGCATTTATTGACAAGATACATATACTTGAGCTTTGGTTATTGATGAAAGGTAAAATCAATATTGATTAAATTCATATCATTTATTTCCTGAACTTCTATGATATTGTCGGCCGTGTGGCGGCAGCCACAAATTTATTTTCATTTCTAAAATATAAACGCACTTTTCGCTCCTCGTCATGAACAGTTTGTGTTTTGCTTGAAACCATTACGTTAAGTATAGAAGCATTTCATTGGAGTTTCACCTATCAGCCGTAAGACCTAAGTGCGGTATTTCCAGTTGGCCATCTGAAGTGTGATTATATTCATGCTATCATATATTCACAAACGCACTGTTGCGTAACATGCAGCGACTTTGTTCACTTAGTATGATTCTTCTGATGTCGTGTTCCATGCAGCGCATTTGTAGATATACTATGTTTATTCTGAAGTGTAATTGTACTCCATCTTTGCCTTAAGAGGAATCACAATATTACTCCAACGTGCAACGTATATATCACATTGTTTTCGACATCTTTTTCTTCTTTAGTTTAGGCCCTTTACCTGCCTAAAGATTGAGGGTCCTAAGTGCCGTCTCCGTTGGACATGTTGCACCTTGCCGCAGTTCCGACTGACAAGATATATATATATATTTTTTTTCTAACATTAGGTACTGTGTAATCAGAGAGAGAATGAAAACGCTAATCA
>LQNS02278176.1:1737177-1756285 GCA_001587735.2 Parhyale hawaiensis | reverse complement strand
ACCTACTCAGTAGGTGGCACGCAGGCCGCGAGTGTCGATGACCACAACAGCGACGCTGCGTGTAATGGATACCTTTGGGCATACTGACTCGAGGGCAAGCTGATTTTAACACCGACCTGAGCTGATTCCCATTTCTATGTTTGGAGAACCTTGAAGTTCCCTCTTAAACCTTGGCTGACAAAGCTTAAGGTTTTTCCCCTAGTTACTGGGTTTCTTCTCAACGCCTTCAATTTGATTCCGGCAAATTTGTTTTTCTTTTTTTTTTCGTTTATTTCACGACAGCAATACAGCAAATGAACTTGTCAAACAAACTCAGTAACTAACAAAGTAGATGTTTTTGATCAACGTTTAGATACGTACAGCGCTATTTCTTTGTCACATCTTGAATTTTTTTGGTACGTTTTTGGGTTTTCTCAAAAATCCTGTTGATAGTTTAGATTTGTCTCTTTACAGCTTGCAAATTGCATGTGTCAGGACTCCGAGGGATGGACCGGATGAGTAGTGCTATTATGCTTGTGTATGACAGCTCACCCACTGCATACATATATGCATCTTATATGTATAACTGTCCCTCTAAAGTTCGTACCATTGTTTTATTTAAACTCTGATTGAACTATGAGCAGACTGACCTCACCATTTCTGAGAGGCACAAGCCGCCACCGATTACAGTTATGAGTTTCATGGAACCTAAACTTTCCGATGAACATCAGTTGAAAGGGAAGCGATTTAGGTTCAATGCAACGTAAATACCTGGACCCCTCCAGCCTCCTGAGGAGTCGAAACTGAGGAAATTCTTGCAGCCGAGAAGAACTGTGGATGAGGTTCTGCACATCAATGACAGAGAGATAGGCAACAAAGCGAATCAGTGCATACAAATTTCAGTACTGTCATTGCTAAAGTGGGCCATCGCTGAGTATCTTGTTTGGACAATACTAGTGGTGCAATAAAGAGGAACTCACACAGTGAGCAGTTTACCAATAAAATTACCAATAAAATTTCTTTCTATGAGATTGCCTTTGCTGTTGATAAGGTTCCCACAATTTTTATCATTGCTAATAAAATTATCAGTTCCCTTTCTTCTATCTCTATGAAATCTCCTTTGTAGTAGGAATGGTTCCCATAATTTTTTGGCAATACCGTGAAAATGGTGACCAGACATATGCGCACACGACAAAACCGCTCACTGACGAATACGCACGTTGACAAAACCGCACACGATAAATCAGCACAAGACAAACGCGCATCTACTATTTTATCGTTCTACTGCTTTCTAGATGGTACTGCCCTGCGAATTGAAAGACTACAAATACAAAGAATTTCTAGAGTCTTCTCCAGAGATTCTAGAACTATTACCCTTCGTAAGAGGTCGTGTGGTCGGCTGTGGAAGGTTGAATAGGTCAAAAACAAACATACATTCTAAATATGCGTATTGTGTTGTTAATCCTATCAATTAGTGTATTCGATTGAAGTGTTTAACTATTTCGTCAAATGGTTACCCATGCAAATTGTTTGAATTCCAGATTAGAAAATTTTTAAACTGTGTGAATATTAACAGTGATAAATTGCCTCAGGAGCGTACAAAATTTTATATGTTACTATCCTTTGGTAAATTATACAATTGAAATTAAAGTCGACACGAGCTAATTAAAATTTCACGTTTCGGGAGTTTTATCCCATTTTCAAAACCTAATGAAATCTTATGGATGTCTAACAATAATTTTTTTTTATTTAAGAGGACCTAAAATGTGGTGGTGCTAGCGTTGTGGGACCTAGAGGGCGAATGACCACGGTGCGATATGGGGTCCTGATATAAGCGTCGAGCGGCACGGGAAGCGGAGGAAAACGAGCGAGTGCAGTCGGGGGAAAAAGCGTCAGCCATGTTGTGGCGAGTGGTGCAGCTGTAGTCATCATATAGGGCGAGAAAAGAACATGTACAGTCATGGGGGAAACAGTCCGTCCCGCACAAAGAGCGGATAAACCAAGCCGTGAGCAGGGGCCGGGCGCCAGCTCCCGTACAGTCAGCAGATGTGTTGTTAGTCAGTCGGGGACAGTGTGAAGAGGTACAGCTGAGGTCATAATGTTGAGGTTAGGTCTTGTTCTATGAATATAAAGGGATTCTAATGTTGTGAGAGTTCGATTGGATTGGAGGAGGCAATGATTGAGAAGTCATTTTTGCCTATGGGATGGTCATTTTGCTCAGCATGTAGACGGGGAGCTGAATGGGAAGGCTTAGCAAGTGGTAGACCGGTTCGGCAAAATGACCATCCCATAAGCAAAAATGACTTCTCAATCATTGCCTCCTCCAATCCAACATTACCGGAAATGTCAGCCCCTTGCAGGCCACCGAAAATTCGAAATATTGAACCTGATCAAATCACAGACTTTCTCGACAAGGACAATATACGCTCATTGTCGAATGTTCATCCTCTCCAACACTGCCCGCCCACCTGGTTATCAGGGCGTGAAAATGAATGAATCTGTATTTTTTTGCATGATGGACACCAATGACCTTGTATTTCCATTCGTGAGTAGATGCATCAACATTGACGGTGATCTGCACGTAAGACTCCAATGCAACGGCCGCAATATGCCTCTCCTCAAATGGTACGTCACTGGCCATAACGCAATACTAACCAGGTATTCAATGCTTGAAAATTTTTCTCAATATTTGGAGTCAGCACAAGCACATCCCCCAACGATCATTGACGAACTATGGTAACTTGAGTACTAGAAAGGAAAAGGCCGGCCACCTTATTATTCAGTCACAGTTATGAGATATGCCCTCCTGCAGAGATATACTTCTGCTACTTCATACCTGCTGATGTTGAAGCAGTTTACGTTGCCCTCGTTCCGACTTTTGTACAAGATTCAACAAGGCGGGATTGACACCATGAAGGCCGTACGAGAGCTTCATCACTCAGGAGCCATATCGTCTGATGTAATATTGATGGCTGATGAAATGTATTTGCAACCAGGCTTTCAATATCATGCAGGTGCTTATGTTGGTTGCAGTGAAGAAGGGAAGCTGTACAAGGATATCTATCTTCTGCTTATTGATTGTAGGACTTCAAGAGTATGTACCAATCATAGTGCCTGCTGTTCCGGATTGTTCGGTAAATGGTGAGTTTAATGCTTACAAGTTATTTCTCTTGGTTAGTACATAGGTATAAATAAGGAAGACCATAAGCGAGAATAGGCGTCTGTTTAGGAGATGGGTTCTCTAATAAAATTATGACATAATTAATTTAATTAATTGTGAACTAACCAAACAATTATATTAATTATAGTATTATCACATAATTACTTCTAAGTAATTGTTATAGTATTTTTAATATTCGCTTTATTGGAATTTTATGATAGGTATTATTGCTGCTCCGGTTCTTTTCTGTTTGGTGGTCATTCCCTAATTTTATTTTGAATACATTTTTTTATGTAGAGTTCGAAAGTGATAATTATTTTTCATGGAAACTTTGTGGTTTTCGAGTAATGTGACCTTAAAAATATATTTCTCCTATCTATTACTGATGAAATAGAGACTTTCATAAAATTGGGGCTACTTTCGAATATATTGAATGCAGTTCCTAACATAATACAGTATAGGAAGATAAAAAGGAAAAACTTTACCTAATGAACGTAAATTTATGTCTATATGCGTATTATAACTAAATTTGAGAGTTTTGAGCTTAAGAAAGCGAAATATATTCAAAAAAGTATGAAATTGTCCAATTTTTTACTTCTTTAGTAATAGATGAGAGAAAACCCTTTTACTCACAAACCATTAATTTCTCCGAAAAACAAATGTTTTTAGATTATACGGACAAAAACACATCGGAAAATGCATTTAAATTACATTTTAGTGATGGCCACCAAACAGAAAAGACCGGATACTCCAATCCTACTTCTCTGTTTATGCGATCTAGTATGTCTAATGCTTGGTTTTCGTTTCGGCAGGAAATTGGATTGCTAACGAAATACACCAATGCTAGGATGATCTGTTCGGTATCAGACTACGGGTCAGAGGACTATTTCAGGCAGAATTTTACTGAGAGGCTTTAATTGTGCCCTCGTTTATGCATTTAACTGTTTGTGAAATGGATGATGTCATTGTATGTACTTGTTTTTTTATCTGGATACGGAAGTGAAGCTATATTATACGTAGGAATATACTGTATATGTAAATATCGTAGATGTTTTCGCTCACAATGCTAATCATTGTTCTTACAGCATTTGATTTCTATTTGATTCCATTTCTTTTTAGATTTTTATCTAAATTACTGCTTTTTTTGTCGATTGTAGTTTCTAGGATATGAATACATTCTAATTAATCAAGCTCAGTCTGTTTGATTCCCCCGAATATGCAGCTATACGAAATCAGAATGATAATGCAATATAATTTTTAACAAATCTTTTAGAAATGAGTGAACTTCAAATTGCATTGCAAAGAAAACTTGAATAATGGCCTATATTGCCTCCAGCCGTATCCAGGATACGGAGCACCATCCGGGAAACTGATCTGGCAGCCAGCAGTTTAGGCCTCTTAATTTTAAGAGGCAAATGTAACATGCAAGGCCGTATTTATAGTAGGCCTTGGTGAACCTAACCTAGCCCTGACTCCTAGAGCCCATCCTACGCTCTTTGAGAGACTAAGGGTTCTTTCCAGTTAAACAGTACCTGCCTTGAATATCCTTTATTAAAATATTTTTTATTAATTTAAATATAGCGGCAGGTACAAACTAGTTAGCAGAAATGAGAAGAAAGACAACATCTGATATGCTAAAAGAATAAGAACAAATTTCTCCTTTAATTCTGAATTAGAGGTTTTTTCCCTTATTATCGCTGCTATAATGGTAAAAAAAACATGAAAATGTTTTTTTTTAGAGTGGCCATTAACTTCCCTTAACTTCCGCTTCCGTAGAACAACAAAGCCTCCGTTAGTGCGGTAAACACTTTGAAAGCATTCCTCTCTGAAGCCTACCCACGTATAAACTTCAAATTTTCATACTTTAACAGTATTATGGTCGCGGCTGTACCGCCTCAGTCAGCATCCACTCAGTGTACAGGCGCCCACTCAGTGTACAGGCGCCCACATCCGGCCCCCCCAAGTGAAGAAGAAAGAAAGTAGCTCGTTGATTCGCGTTTTTGACTCCCCCCCCCCGCCCCCTCATAGCCTCCATGCTCTCCTTTGTAATTGAAATAAAGGGAAATTTCGACTCATAGCTGAATAATACTAGGCTGATAGGTTTCCATTTACTCTTCTGATGGTGGAAAATTTTCCCGAAACAGTATATTCTATTTGTGATGATTAGTTGACATATATATCATTTGAAATAAATTTGTCTTAATTTAATATTATTCTTTCATTAGAGATATGCTTAACAAAACGAACAGAACTGTGCAGCGACTGTCAAAGAAATACTTTGTCAGCGAGTGCTCAATTCTATGAACAGCACTTGCCATTAACGGACTTTAGGCATTGAACACGTGTTGATGTATACTTTAGTTAGTCCTAAAATAAATTTTTATGAAGCAACAAAATTTTCAGGTATTGAGAGGGGTGACTATATTACTGTTGTGGCTCTACGGTTCTACAGACTGTGAAGCAACATGATTTAGAAGAGATGAGTGCATACATTTGTTGTCCCACTAATATCGTAAGCCCAGGAAGTAAAGAGTGTAACGTTACACTCTTCGCTTCCTGCGTAAGCCATACCTAATTTCAAGTTGTTGCCGCCTCTGTTTGGTTGCATTTGTTGGCGGGACGTCGCGATTCATTTCAGGCAGGTAACAAGGACACAAATTCAGGTGAGACTGTTGCCTGTAAACGACAGAGTTAAAGGCTAACATTTTCTGAACAGTTCGATACATTAAGTAACTGCTTTGCTATCGATATCAATATCAAACAAAGTGCATTGATAAGTAAAAAAATACGAGAATCATAACAATAACTATGTTTTTTTTTTTCTAGAAATTGCGTTGTTCATTTTCAATTAGATGGTAAAGAACTACATTCATTTGCAGCCTGTGTTGGCAATGAGCATTACCCAGCATCAGTATGATAACATTGGCTATATCCCTCAGTATCTTCAATTTCTAGTTTTTACTGTCTTCTTTAATCATTTGAACTCCTGCTTGTAATTCTAAAGCACGGAAACATCGTTCAGAATATGAGATTAGCAATACTTACGGCTTCAATTTATTGCTTAACGAACTTTGTTTTATACTGGCCTCTCCTAGTTTGATTTTTAATGCCAAAAATTTCGATTGCCGCTTTGTCGTAAGTTTTTAATTCATATAGAGATTATGCGAAGTGGGTCAAGTGGCACGTTTTCGTAAGGAACACACAGCCAGGGTACTCGTACAACTGCCACATGGGTTGTATAACTACTAGCATGTGTAACTTACTAAGAAAGTAAACAATGCTTTTTAGCCCTCAAGTAGTGACGAATTTTGTAGTTTGTGCATCTGCCAAGATTGTTGGCAGTCATCTGATATCTATGATATGTGAAATTCATCAATAAATAATACTAACAAGGGAAGCATAACCTCCGTAAAACGTGAATTTTTAAAGAAAACAACTCTCTTTTGAACAAAAAAAAAAAATTTCAGAAGTTGATTGCATAAATCATAAGATGCATATGCCTGACCAAAAGCAATATGTGATATGAGCCCTCACATAAAGGCCGTACGTGTTCACACGTCCCTCATCGTAACGCGTTCAGTCAAACTGATGGACGCGGCGCGTTCATTTGATGGAAGCAGCTGCAGCAAATGCGGGAGACTGAAGGATGAAGCATGTCCGTTTTCTGAACGAGCCGCTTAATTCAAGTTCAGTAAATAGAACCTATAAATATTGAATTAATATTTTATAGTGTTTTCAAATCATGAACAAGTCAACAAAAATGGTTCTTTACCGTTACTTTAACGATCAGAATCACTGTATTCCCATCAACACAAGAAAACTAGTTAAGCTGAAATTGTTGTACTAAGAAAACTGACGCCATCTTTGATTTGACTAGATACGGATTGCTGCTTGCTGAGGTACTTTTATCGATTCATCAGGTTGAAAATATTTTGAAAATAGACTGTTCCTATTAAAATCAGGCTATAAGATGATGAGATACGAATGTGACTTCAAACCGACGTGAAATAAAAGCGAAAATGTACAGAAACGAGATCATAACTGAAAGCGCGGCGTCAGTCATTTCAATGAAGGTCGCCTCTGTGTGTCGAGAGCGACAGCAGAAGTTGACTCACAGCTTGTGTTCATTTTCGTGAGTAAACGCGTTACGACGAGGGACGTGTGAACTGGCCCAAACACACACCTGCACTATTTCTTTTAACATCATTCGCTTGATAATTTACCTTAAAGCTTTTACTCTCAACAAGACATTGTTCTATAATGTTCTATAATTTGTATAATTATAATATAATTTGTACCAATATTTGTGTGCGAAAAGGAAAATGTACTGTTGCTTGCAAGCGTCAGACGGCTAATGGCTGTGACACACGCTAGCCAAAAGCGGAGGAAACTCTCGCAAACACGCAAATTTTTTCCGTAAAAATGCGCTTCTCTATTCACACGTGAGACTGGCCCGTTGGTCAAAAAACTTCGAGCTCCATTCATCTAAACGACGTTGTCATGCCTACGGACTGATCACCATGACAAAGATACAGTACATCTAGCAAGCAGAATAAAACAATAGCTACCACCCAATGCTTTCAAAAGTAATATTAAGTCCAATTCTATGATAAAATATATTGAAAATAATAAGCCCCTTGCAGCTTCGGAAGTAAAATGAATGCCTTACACTAGCTCCGATCGATGTCTCTGGGTGTCTCTTGTGGCGGTTTGTTGACATATTTTTACGCGTTTGCTCAGTGTATCGAGCGCAAAAATGCCGCATGCTCCATCCTAGAATTTTGGGCAAAAGTGAGAGTGTGCATGTTTTTAGACGTCGATTTCGCGCGCAAAACTCGGATACTCGTTCTTTTGGATAGCGTGTGCCATCAGTATAACATTTACAAAAAAATTTTTGAGATAATAATCTCATTTTTATCAATAGCAAAGAAACGGAAGTGAAATGTAGAGCATATACGTAAGTCCACTTGGAAATAAAATTGTTTCGATGAAATACATGCTCCATTTTCAGTTATTCAATTGAGAAATATACTCAT
This sequence comes from Parhyale hawaiensis, assembly GCA_001587735.2. Classification (NCBI taxonomy): domain Eukaryota; kingdom Metazoa; phylum Arthropoda; class Malacostraca; order Amphipoda; family Hyalidae; genus Parhyale; species Parhyale hawaiensis. The sequence goes on along the minus strand of LQNS02278176.1, from coordinate 1,748,110 downwards.
TGACATACTGTATTGGGCATATGTATTACACAGTGTAAGTTCTATAGCGTTGATTCGTTTGCGTTTCATCTTTTTTGCGTTTATTTATTTCCACTATTAATGACATCTACTATTAATAAAGAAAAATATGAGCAATATTAGTACTTTGTTTATTGAAAATGGGACGTCTAAAGAAAATTACTGACTTGATTAGCAATACAAATCACAATTTGTTTACAAATCAATGAATAATACAAGCAAGAGAAGCATTACTTTCCCAAGATATGAATTTTACAGAAAACAACTCCCTTACGAACAAAAATTATTCAGCCGTTGATAGCAAAATTATGAGATGCATATGTCAGACCAGAAGCTATACGATATGAGTGCTCACATAACACACAGCTGCGGTATTACTTTTTGGATAGTTTTATATTATTCGCTTGTTAATTTATCTCCATGTTTTTACTCAAATAACAAATCGATCAACGCCTTACTCTATTAATTGTACGAGTATTTACAAAAAATGAAAATATTCTGTTGCTTCCGAACGTCAGATTTGACGATTTATATTTTCAGAACATTGTGCTGTATGGTATTTTCATATTGATCAATAGCAATAACGAAGAAACCGAAGTGACATATGTAGAATATAAGTTGAAATATTGGACACTCAGGATTCATATCTTCAAGGAGTAGCAATATTATCTTCTCAGCCATAAATTTTACTGCCCAAGCGCGGCAACTTTCTGTGAGGATGGATGAGCACGCTAAAAATATTAGACAAGACGAACAATCATCATTAGTAAATACTCATGTTAGAGACAATGGACATGAAATGAACTTTGACGAACCAAAAATTCTGGCTAACAAAAAGAACCTCGAATCTAGACTACTCTTAGAAGCCTTTTACTCTGATAATAATCATCATTTTATTAACAGGCACAACCAATTTCCAGAAGCTTATTTTCGGACTCTTGAATAACTTAGGAAGTGATTCTATTTTAATTCTATTTTGCTTTTCTATATAGGATACCCAGGCAGTGTTGATAGCTGTAACATTTCTAAATGTAGTTCCCCTGACGACGATCAACGATTAGTTGCTCGAAAGTTTGGGCGGTGAATCTTATAACTCAGAAGATATTGTTAATACTCCGTGAAGATATGTAGAGTATGTAAGTCCACAATTAAGGAAGCAGAATTGTTTCAATGAAATACTTGCATCATTTGAGTCAGTCAATAGAGAAATATACTATTTGACTGTGTTCAGAATATGATTACACATTTTATAATTTTAAGTCCTTTAGCAGTTGTTCGCTGGCGTTTAGTCTTTTCGTTTGTTTGCGTGTTCTTCTTTCTAATGTGCAAAGAGTAAGCTAAATATGAATGAACGCATTCACGCGACTTCGAATTGCTGCTTACCAAACTTTAATTTTAATCGAGGAGTTTGTATGATTTTAATCGATCATAGTTCTCATTTTTACATTTGCCAAGAAAATTAAGTTTTTGTCGTGTTTGTCTATTTGTTTGTCTGTCTGTCACCACGATAACTCAGAAAATCATGAAAGGAATGTTACAAAATTCACAGGGGTTGTTAGGTATGTTCACAGTAACAGATGATTAACTTTTGGTGAAAATGCGTTGATCTGTTTGTTTTTCTGCCTATTTATTCTTAGTATCACAACTCATAAAGTAATAGACGGATTTTCATGAAATTTACATGAGTTGTTGAGTATATTACGAACAGTAAATGATCAAATTTTTGTGATGATCTGTTCCTTCGTACGTTTTTTTGTAGCTGTGTTTGATTTTATGGTTGTTAGCCCACTAACTCAAAAAGTTATATAGGGATCTTTATGAAATTTACAGGAGTTGTTAGTATTGTTGAATTTTGAATTTTGGTGTTGATTGGTTGGTCAGTTTGTGTATTTAACTTAATGTTTGTGAGAATGTTTGTCAGCACCACGACTCAAAAAGCTATGAGCAAAATCTCCAAGAAAAACAGAAACTGTTAATACTGTAAAAGGCACAATTGATTAGATTTTGGTGCTGATACAAGGAAAATCATGGTTTCAAAATCAATTTGAATTTTTCGTTCCCGTTGCTTTGCTTGGCGGAGCTATGTGCTTCCAGAGTGCTCTAGATAATTACAAGTTCAGAAAATTCCCATGTTTGTGATTCGGTTACCTATGGTACGGAGCAGGGCGTTCTGGCACTCCGTGGGTTTTCACTTTCGAAAATATCGCTTGTGGACCATGTAATTCCGGATTAGGTTTGTTGTGTGGCAAATCGAACATCCTTCTAGATGTTCAGTGGCAGCGGATCTATCAGCTCCAAATATTTCCCACTAGCTTTAGCACTTTCCTGTAAAAGTATTCTACTCATAAGTAATCATTATCTGCCGAGAGATATTGCATTATAAGTTATTATAAGGGACTCGAGGACACATGTAGTGAAGATGGATTATGATTACCACATCCGCCGACGAAGTTATGTTTTTATCTGAGTTTGTCTATCTGTTTGAGTGTTTGTGGGTCTGTCACCCAGATAACTAAAAAACCTTAGCACGGATCTTCATGAAATTTACAGGGGTTGTTAGATATGTTAGGAAAAACAGTTTAGTAATTTTGGTGAAGATGCTTTCAACCGTTTGTTTGTCTACCAGTTTCTTCTTTTTTGACAACGACTCAAAAAGTTATGAACAGAGTCCATGAAGTTTTCAGGAAATGTTAGGGTTATTACTATAGGTGAATGACCATTGTAACACCCATTTCCTTTTCTAGGAAACAGTTTATGAAATTTTGGTAATGATAAAAACGAAATACTTAATTCTGGATTAGCTTGAATTTTTTAACATTGCGGTACTTGGCGGAGGCATGCACTCTCGGAGTGCATCTCTAGTGTTGATAGTCTCGATGAGAGTGACAAATATGGTTGGAAAAATTGATGGGCATTGCTGTAGTGGCACCATTGGAGTTGTACAAATGCTGTATTTAGAAGAATGTTGTCCTACAATAACTTCTCGCCACAAAACGCCCAAATTAAAGTATTAATTTCCAGGAATAAACCTGCTTGGAAAATCCGTAATTGGTGGGCATAGCAACATTTTTCCAGGACTCCATGCTTTTACAATAATTGATTGAAAGTGCATTCATCACCCTGAGGGGTCCTTTTGATTATCTATGCTTTAGTGACGGTTAACGCGAGGTATATCCCTGAGATCTACAGGAATGAATACACTATTCATAGGACATGTGTCGCCGTTTATGACAGTTTACCAAATGCGCCGTGAAGCTGTCATCTTATATGCTATGTTTACCCAAATCACCGTGGGCAATTGTGGTAAAACATAAGAAGCTATTAATATTTACTGTACGCAATTCTTAAACTCAGGAATTTTACAGAGTATACAAATAATATCATTTTCTCCTTTTCTTATTAGCAATGTAGTGAAGGCTTCCCAGTTTTCAGTGACACACTTCCCGTGCGAGATTTCTTGCCGGAAGGCGCATTTCTTCGGTACTCGAGTTATTAGATTTCTCTGTTCAGAAAGAGGTTAGTGTGCCTGCGCTCGCAGTCGCATCAAGGGGTGCGACACGGCACTCAAGGGGCTGCAGTTACGCATCATATGAGGCGCTGGGGGCTGCAAGTCACGGTAGGATAGCGGTAAGTAATCATAACGGTGAGTAAATATCGAAGTGGTAACGCCTGCAGGTGTTGCTGCAGGCAGGTGCAGTGTAGAGTTCAAGGTTTCTGGAGCTTAGTTTTCGATCAGCTTGGTAAACATTTTACAGGAAAGCTTTCAATAGAATTTGGTTCTTTTGGAGGTTAGTTTTGCCAGCTTGATATGGAGAAGCGTTGTATGAAGTGGATTTCGATAATTATGAGGTCATTTTATGTATTTAGTAATTAAATTATTAAATATAGAGAGGTGGAATGTTCACTTGGGTTATTTTTGAGGTAATTTCTTCAGTGCATTGAATGCAAAATTAATTTTGGTTGTTTCTACCAGCGGGTGCACACTAACTCAAGTAGTGCAGTCACTCGACTTTTCACTTTAGCGGTCACGTTACCGTGATTACATGCGATTTAAGGTCTTGAATGCTGCGCTACAGTCATACATCATTGCAACTTTAAACTAACTCAACAGTAGGAAATACACTCCAAGCTTGACCGTCTCCGCTTTCCATAGTATACAAGGTGCAAAAAATGCATATTTTAGATTTCTTCTTAGACATGTTAGCCTTAAGACTATAAGTACCTCAGGGTGCTACGCCCTCAACGTGTTGAGCACAGCATCCAGATGAGAATAAATATATTTTCTTTGTTTCTTCAGTGGCATGGCGATGTGCAAGCCGAAGCTTTGTTCACGGCAATGTAGTCGGGTGTGAAATTCTGTGGAGGTGCCGCCTTTGCGTTAGTGTGCACCCGCCATAAGATTAGTGTTTCAGCCTGGCAAATTATTGATCACAAAGAAGTGAAGTGCACAGGAAATCACTTTAACACATTGACTAATTTTAGAATACAAAGACAGGCGAAATAAATGTCGCTGATTAGGATACTACCTGACGACTAACGGTCATGCTCAATAAGTTTCGAATTCCACAAGTCAGTGACTGCCTCCTCGTACGTGTAGGACACAGAAGAGCGGTATCTACTCAGTAGACGTAGGCAGCGGCTCAAAATCTTTGTTTCTTTTTGATCGATTTTAAACAAAATATAAACAACTAACTTCAGTTTTCGTTTGAAACTCCTGCTCGGCCTCGCTCCTCGACGCGAAAAAGAAGCGATGTTGATGACAAGATCGTTTTTTATTCCTATGGTTTCGTTTTTGTAAAAAAAACGAATGAAATTTTTGGCCAACCGCATATCCACCACTGCAGCGAGAAGAAACCTGTTAGGTACTGTAATATCATCATTTGTTCATCTCCATGTTCACGAAAGCTTAGCGAGATCTCACTTTACAGTGCAAAAAACATGTCGGCGGTTATCAGGTCGGAAAGTTTGTTACATAGACGACTTGTTGACGCTAGAGCTGCCAGCCAAAAATTTATGACGCTACTGACTCTCTATTACTCTATCCAAGCTGCTGGTTTGGCTTCATTATCTCCAGGCTCGGGGGCTCAGACATGAATTATAGGGTAACTTTTTGCTTCGTTATTTTAGCTTCACGCAATTAGCACGAGTCATGGGATTTTTTTCCGCTTATAACTCTGATTCTTCTTCTCTATAGACTGGTTTGTTCGATAACTGTTGGCTTCAACTTATTTGATTCATGAATTTATGGCACTAGTGGAGGGCAGGAACTTAACGGAGAAGCTAATTCGCACAGTATTACTGAATTCCTTCGACTGAAATTTTTTTAGTCTCTAAAAGAAGTCTTATCAGCGTTAAAATTAAAGTCAAAATTTATCACAAGCTCGATTAATTTTTACGAAATTTTCTCGTACCCATTCAAACTTTAAAGTTATTCTACACAACACCTATAACTAGCCGCTTAAAATAGTCATTCTTCTTGAAAATTTTGTAACTTTTTTTATTTACTCATGATAGGAGAGTGTTCTGTTGGAAATTTTTCTAGCGTGAATATATTTCTTTCAGTCGTCCAAGCACAGCAAAATCCTCTTTAGAAGTAGCGTGTCCCCGTCGGTCGTCAGGCAGAAGACAAAGGGCTGCATGCTTTGTTGCAGCATGAGTGATGGAATTCATGCAGCTAATGGAAGGCACATGAACAACACCTGCGGTGATGTGTGCCTCAGGCCGGGGGAAGAAATAGAGTTGGGGGCGTTGCGGGGGAGAGGAGGCAGGGGGAGGGGGGGGGGCAGCAGACCAGGTGTCACGCCGACGCGGAGCTCACACCTTCCCAGAGCAGACACCCGCCGGTGGTCTGCCTGCTCAGTCTGCGGCGCTTTATGTCATTTCAGTGGAAGCAGTTCCTGTTGAGTCTGCAGTGGTCGGTTACGTCGTTTTCCGTCAAGCAACGAAAAAATGCATTCAGAAATTGGTGTTACATAGGTTTTTCCCCACTATTTCCCTGTCGGTAAAAGAAATTATTGATAAAATTTTATGCATAGCGACGAATCTTGTCAAGTAAAATAAATAATTAAGAATTTTAAAAACGCCTATTGTATACGTTTTTCCTTATTTCCAGTTAAAAATTGTCTATTACCACCGGCGGCTTTTCTTCCGGAGCCATATGCTAGGGAGAGGCTAACTCGGAGTACTAGTGCCCTTCTGGAATTTGTCTTGGAACTGATACGATGTCTTACAATCATGTATTCTCGTTCATTTATTCCATCTTGTGTAGATATTTGGAATAATCTTGATGGTTCTGCCTATGTTGGTGCTGGTATTGGCAGCTTTAACACGTTTCTAAACAAAGTGTTTCTGTAATCTTTAATTCACTCTTTATTTCATCTCTTGCTGAGCTGGTTGCGCGGGGGTTGACAACCTTATGGAATTTTCCTCCTTTCTCACGACGCGTCGCCAGTCAGGTCTATTTTTTTCTATTAATAATAATTATCAGGGTGGTATTTTTTGTGGCATATCTTGGTAAACGATATAACGTATAATTTCCACTCTGTTGCTGAATTATATTTGAATTTTCATTTTGATATAATATTTTATTTTTCTACACGAGTTAGCTTATTTTATTCTTCGAACGCCTCTTTATAACCTATTTGACTCCTCTTACTTTGTTTTCCCCATAGTTTGCTCCTTATTTGCTTGGGTCTCCGCATGAGCTGGCATGATGACATTTTCCTGTTTACTTCTTCGTTTCCTTATTTCGTAGCGAGGTTCACAGAAGACTATAGTGCTATTACTATTTTTATTAAATGTCTTAGTAAATATTACTTATTTCAGGTTCCATATTGAAATTTTGGTTGTTTTACAGTGCCGTCTTGTCAATTTAATAAAATTCAAAGAGAAAGAAACACCGCTGAAGCCGAGTTATCAGTAATAAAGTCTCACTCGTGCTACGGGCAGCAATTTTCAGTCTAGAAAAATGGTGCGTACACTTAATTCTATTATACATTTAGACACGAATGATTTTTTAAGAATGAGATAGAAATCCTTCGTAGTACCGTGTGACACAAATATTTGTATTAAAATAATCTCTACTTCGTCACCACCATTTAATATGTTTTAGTGGATGTGAGTGTTTGTAACACCCTGGAAAATGCCTGTCTTTCCACGCTCATATTTTACCGTTCTTTCTGGGTGCAAATTGTACACCTAAATGTCATAAGTTGTAATGAACTCTGTAACTTCTATTCGTCTCTTTATTGGATAATGTTTACCTACGTCACGGTAATACTACAGTACCATAACTATTTTCTATTTCGTGAAAGTAATTATTGTTGATTCCCATGTCCCAATGTTTTATCCTATGCTTTAAATACATTGGTGTTCAGTTGGTCAGTAAAACGTTAATTTCACTCTAACGCATTTTCACACATGGTCGTCTTCACTTCATTTCATTGATTAACGATTTAATCAACATTTTAGACTAAGATACCGTATTGACTTGTTTTATAGGTGTCGTCACTATACGCCAGGGTGCTCATTCTCTCTGTAATGATTGCTGCTGGGGGAGCAGAGGACACCTTAGGGGACTCCCCCGACGTTCCTGAGGCCCTGCCTCAACCTGAAGCCTTGAGGGACATACGAGGCTCCATTGCTGGACCCTCATACGACCCTAGAGAGGCCTACGACGCCCTCATCAATACGCACAAAATGCCAGGTTAGTATAAACCTGAACACTAACCTTAGCACTGACAAACTCACAATGCTATTGGCAGATGAATATAAACCGCAAACGTATAATTGATCACTAACCTAGCAACTATGCTGGCAAACATAACTGCATGTCCACCACAATAGGTGTTGGAATGCCAACCGTCAAATGCATGTATTTATCAAGTTTGTGTTTAATGTAGAGTTCTGATATCTCTTCAAATTAGCAGTGAATTATAACTCGGGAAGTTTTGCTCTGGTTATTGTGTAGATGGAAGCGGTCGTCCTTAGGACGCATATATAGTACTTCGTGTGGGGAACAAAAAACTATAGTGTGGCTTAAGCTAGATGATTTCATAGAAATCTTTTGGTAGACGTACAGTTGTGCTTTGTGAGAATAGAACAATACAGTCACCTACTGAGTATTACGAATGGGGATGGAGCTCACAAGACCGCCGTGGGAACAAGTCTCGATGAGTCGATCTTTTGTGGACACGGCCGTATTTGCTGCGGCTGTAACCGTTTACTGCTGAGCAATTCTTTTCGAAAACAAAACCCGTGTACTGTTCTCATCTGCAGCAGGTGCGGACCGTGGGAATTCGCTGGATTACAGAACTTCTCGGCTCGAGGATAAATTGCGACGAGCTCTGTACGAGCGCCAGGGAATGACGGCCGTGAACAGGCGGACTGCTGAGCTGGATGGTAAGTACTGCACGAGAGCTGGGGAAACACCTGCTCTAAAGCTGTAAAACTTTTACAGTTGCAGGACAGCTGTGTCTATTCATGAAAGCTTAACGCTTTCGTTCCAGTATGTCTATTGCATGTTAATCTACTGCACGCTGACCGTTGTTTCTTTCTATAAGTCTCCATTTGCCAGTTGATGTTAGTATAGGTTAATACAGAAAAGTGTTATTTGGTCTGTATATATGCAGCTTTTCCAAGAGAATATTAAACTATCGCCACATCCTAGTTGCAAAGCGCAGGATTGATAAATCTGAAATTTTACTTTGTTTTCATCACGTAGCAGAGGAGGACTTACTGCCAGCTGCATCCAGTAACTACGGAGGATACGGCAGTGACAGCGGCTATGGGTGAGTAGCAACTGAAGGTCAAGCATTTTAATCCCAATTAAGAAACACCGTCTGACTTAAATTGTTAATTTGGAAGGTCTGTTGACAAAAACGGTTCGCCGTAGGGTGACAACAGCCCCAAAGATATGACCGCAATATTGCCGCACGTACGCTACTTATACGCACCTCATAAGTGAATGAAGAAAATCTTAGTTAAGAGATAGGTAGATGAATTATTTTGAATATGCCTTTACATGTGAGACTGATCACTATATTTTATTTCAAGTAGCTGCTGGATTGGTATATTTCGACCTTTTCTATAAGGTTGTCTAAAAACAAGCTGTGTTATCAGGTTATGTACCTGAAGCAGATGTCAATCCTGTTATCTTATCAATTTGCGTTTATATCCACAGATAAAAAAAGGTCATGCCGATCAGAGCAATAAATTTAAGAGTTATAGTTATTGCGATTGTGCTAGCAATTAAAGAAGAAATTGTATCTCTTTCCAGATTAACGTGCACATCGGGATACGTAAATGCCTCTGCTGTAGCGCTGCTGGCCTTTCTCTTCTTGTTAAACATAGTCCAGGTAATAACATAGCTGACATCGTAACTCTATTTCGTGGAATTTCAATTTCTCTTGAGTATTGAGTAGCTAATTAATAGGAAGCTGAGAAACTATCTAAAATCCTCATGTTTTTCGTTACTTGTCACGCTTTTCTAGTAGCTACTTCCACTACTGCCGATAGTACTGTATTTTATATAAATGATATGTCATTCAATGGTGCAATAGAGAAAACCGTGCAATTTATCGATCTCCTTTCAGGTTGGTTGAATAATAATCGTCTAACCCCGAATGCTGGAAAGACAAAACTTATGGTATTTAGTTCGAAACCAGTTCCGTATCTTCCTCCTGTTCAGTTTAATGGCACTACTCTGTAGTGGGTTAAGACATTTAAATATTTAGGTATAATATTGGATGATAAATTATCTTTTGCTAGTCATATCGGTGAGCTTTGCTCAAAGTTAAAAAAAGCTAAAGGCGCCATCTACTCAGTTGCTAGGTATCTCTCCAAGGATAGCTTACTATTATCGTATTATTCTCTGATGTATTTTATTCTTTTTTATCATTATTATGAATATATATCATTGCCGTTATTATTACTTTGTTATTATTATTATCATCATCATTAGTATTTTACGTCTGCGCAAAAATTCTGTCGGAATTTGTGTTATTCCCAGGTATTCTTTCTTTGCAACTCTAAATCTTTCTCATCTTTCCAATAGTTACTGGCCTTTAGGGTGTTCGACAAGACTTATTCTACCTGTCTTTACTTCCTAAAGCCCTTCTATCCTTGCAACAGAATTCGGATTCCAGAATTTGGATTCAGTCGCTGCTAGTCGAAAGAAATTCCTATTTTTTAAATTTTGCAACAGAATTCTGTTTAAAGAAAATCATTTTCGCTCATTTTTTATCCTGTCAATCCATTTTATTCTTCCGAAAGACGTCGGTTACAATGTGTGTTAGTTGGAATTTTCCCTCTCTCCTTTACTCCTACAACCTGGTACAAAACCCCGGAAAATCCGTGCGGTGTTACAGAATCCTGATGCAAAATAGCCTAGCCAGATATTTGTCCCGTCCTCGCTGTGTACTTTGGCCGGAAATATTAGTTCAAAATACTGCCAGTAAATCGGCCAGCGCACTCCTTCCTTTTTCCGAGGGTTTCCCGCTAAAGCTGACACTTGCCATCTTTCTCGCTAGATTCTAGCGGGAAATCTTGGATATGGAAATGCGTTGGCAATAGAGATAACGTTTGTAAAGGAGTAGAGGAAATATATATCTGTCCAGGAGACAGATACAAATTATAGGTCTAGGTTTAGCCAGCCCAGAAGCAGCAGCGTTGTCATTGCGATTGCTTGCTTTAACTTTGGTAGAGATAAACAATATTTGAATTTGTAATTTGATATGAACATTTGATTTAGTAGAGAGTTGGGGAGCTGGCGGTATTAAAAAAAAAAACATTATAATTTCACGATCAATAGAAAAGAAAACTATCCTAGTACTCTTTGCACTATCTTATGTATGTGCACGTGAACTGTACTATCCATACAGAAGAAAACTACATATCTACTATCGTAAATTTTTTA